>PVIJ01002847.1:0-149315 GCA_004024925.1 Scalopus aquaticus | reverse complement strand
GGACACACAGGGAGGAGACACACAGACAGAAGACAGGAGGAGAGGGAAGAAGGATGGAAAGCCAGCAGAGGCCCAAGGAGCCGAGAGACTTGTAAAGAAGCTGCACTGGCCTGGACTGGTTGAAATAGACGTGGGTGAGAGACCCGTGGGGAGGTTAACGATGGCTGTGTTGATTTTGGTTTTGATTTTGTTCTGTTCCTCTCAGAATTGTCTGACTGTATCTGACCCTTTTGGATGGGTCCCTGCCAAAAGGTATTTTGGTTCCTCCCAGAATTGTCTGGCTGTTTCTGACCCTTATGTGTGGGTCCCTGCCATAAGCTGTTCTAGACTTGCGGCAGGCTTTCGAGACTTGCTTTGGGCCAATCCCGTTTGGGTGGACTTGTACCCACGAGGAGTTGGATAACATGGGGTGCTTCACTTAGAAAATATATTCTTTTTCTTCTCTGTCTTTTCTAATTGTATTAAAGTCTGGTTTCCACAAAAGGTCCTGTATGTTTTGTATTGATACGGCGGATGGCAGAACCCATTTAGACCAGGGCAGGTCTGGGGTTTCGGGGGTGCCCCTCTCCCTGCCCTGTAACAAAAGGAGGAAAGGAAAAGAGATAGAGAAAGAAGGAGAGGGGAGGAGAGAAAAGAAATTGACATTAAGAACAGTTGACTTTCCTCCGTGGACTGGCATGTATTGGAAGGAGTTGGACCTTCTCGGTGTTCTTACAAGGTCATCATATAAGATCTCACACACTGAATACATTCTGGTCACTGGGAGCTTAGGCGTCCTTCAGTGCCACGACGCTGTGTTATGAACTCATTTAAAAGGACATTTCGTCCTTTTAAACAATCCTTGGGTACAGTACCTTTTGGTAGCCTGAAATCTCTCTGAAGGATGAGCAGAAGTGTCTGGCGCTTTTGTTGCTGGGGCTAACAGCGATCTTTCCATACCATTTGCAATTCTGGAATTTCTTCTTTGGGTTGGATCCACTCTACCAGGATTTCTCCAATCTGAACTTACTTCCTGAAATATTTCAAACCAAAGTGAATCAAATGTGTCGGATTTATAAGTCATGTGGTACTGGTTGTAAACTTATCTCACAACCACAACTGACCCCAAACACCTGGAAAGGCCTGAGTCCATTTGGGGGGCCGGGAGAAGGGGGAAAGAGATGAGGGATGAAAGAGAGAGAAGGGAAGAGGAGGGAAGGAGAAAAAGGTGGAGAGCTAGAGAGGGGAGGGAAGAAAGATACCATTTTGAGCAATGAAGGGGCGAGGCACAAAGTGTGACTATTTCCAGAACATAGTGCAGTTGTCTGAAGGGCTCCACATTCTGCAAAGTGGCTAGAGAGGCCTCTCCAGAAACACTGCTCATGCTGCAAGATCTAAAAACATTTGCCTCAGGTGCCCACTGTAGTATAGTGCTGTGGCATAGTGCTGTGGACAGAGATGGGCTTGATGCGCTGCCCTGCACAGTATGATGATGAGGACGTGAGAAGTGGAAGGTGGGTGGGAGAAGGGAAGGGGGAAAGAAAGAAAGAAGAAATAGATACCTTCTAATATTTCTGTTGGTTATGGAGCTGCAGGGCATGATGGGTGGAATTCTTTTACATTTTTTCTGAAATACTAATTATAAGAAAAAGACCACTTTCTTTCCAAAGAAAGAAATAAGGAGTTTTCCATAGCTCTGTTACTGAAGGATACGTAAGTAGAGACAAAGAAAAAAATACAGGGTGAAATGTCTAAAGATTCCATCCTGATCTTTTCTAGAGATCCTGGGGGTTATCCCAGACTTCTGAAAATGACGAGCACACCAGTGTAGGAGGTGGGGGAGGTCTCGGAAAGGCTGGGAGCCAGGTCAACTGGCAGGAAAGCCTCTGGACCGAGATGCCAGAGCTGACACTTAGCTGGTGAACTTGGCTCTGTTCCTTGGTCTTTCAGAAACTGTTTCCTCACCTAAGAAAAGGGGTTGATGTCCCCCATCTCACGGGGCTGCTGAGAGGATTCCATGAGCCCACATATCACTTAGCTCATCGCCCACCCAGGTCATAGAAACTGCTGAATTAAACTCTTAATTCGCTGGCTCCCTCATCTATTCAAAATACCAGCCGCCCAGTCTTCATTTCTATCCTCAATTCCTTCTTCTTCTGCAGTCCCTTTCTGCAAATGGTTTCATAATCTATTTTTATTCCTCAACCTTCTTATACTCTCAAGCTTCCTCCTTCATTCTGACCAAACTTCTTAAAGAGCTATTAAGGACTCAATGTTTGTGTCCCAGATTCATCAACTGAGGTTCTAACCTCTGATGTGAGGGTATTTGAAGACAGGGCCTTGGGGGTGGGGTGGGTAAAATAAGGTCCTATGGCTAATACCTAATCTGATAGGGCAGGTCCCCTTACAAGAAGAGGGCGAGACACTAGAGCTTTCTCTCTCTCTGCCACGTGAGAACAGGCCATCTGCAAGCAAGGAAGAGCTCTCCCCAGAAACTGCCATGCTGGCACTTTGGTCTCAGACTTCTCACCTCGAAAACGATGAGAAAATAAATTCTGTTGCTTAAGCCATCCCATCTACGGCATCTTGGTAGGATTGCTGGAGCAGACTAACACAGGAGCAGTAAATAGACACCACTTCTGTACGTCTATCCTGCTTACTCCTTCACTCCAACAGTCTGCCTTTCCCTCCAGTCTCAGGAGAACTGCTCTTGGATTCAGCAGTCAACTTTTGAGAATGTCCAGTCACCTCAACTGACATTCTGGTACTTCCTTTACATTATCAAATTTCAATGTCTTGTTCTTTCTTCTTCTTTTAAAAAAATAATAGCTTTATTAAGGTATAAATGATTGTCAATAAAAGGCAAATATTTAAAGTGTACAATTAGATACATGGTGACATATGCAAACAAATATGACACTCTCACTGTAATTATGACCATAGCTCTTTTCCCTGCTATGCCCACTCCCTCAGGCAACTTGCTCTGCTTTCTGAACTATAGGTTAGAAAGCATTTCCTTGAATTTTATATAAATTGAGTCAAGTACAGTGTACTTTTTTTTTTGGTCCGGCTCTCACCACATTGTTGTGAGATTTCAATAGTTCATTTCTTTGTACTGCTGCATAGTACTTCATTGTATGAATATACTGCAATTTGCTTATCCCATTCACCTGGTGATGGACAGTGAGTTTTTTTTCAGTTCTTGGCTATAAACATTTGTGTGCAAGTTTTTAGAGGGACATGTGCTTTCGATTCTCTTGGGTAAATTCATATGAGTGGAATGACTGGATCACACAGTAAGTTTAACTGTTTAAGAAAACACCAAACAGTTCTCCACAGTGATTGTACCATGTGGACCCTCATCAGCAGTGCCAAAGGGTCTGAACTTCCATATCCTTGACAATACTTGGGATGGTCAGCCATTTAAACTTTAATTATTTTAATGAGTGTTCAGTGTTTTCTCACTGGGGCTTTAATTTGTATTTCTCTAATGACTAATGGAGTAAACAACATTTTATTTACTTACTTGCCAGTCGTGCATCTTCTTTGGTGACTCACTTCTTCTGGAAATACCCCCCTACTTTGGCTTTGGTAGCAGTGCATAATTTTGTTCCCTCTCTGCCTTTGTCTCTTTCCTTCCTGCTCTCCTTCCCTCCCTTCCTCTTACTCCCCTTCACTGTTGCCATCATTTATTCATCCTTATCAATTTCATCAGTTCTCTTCCTGTCTCCTCCACCCCCAAACACACATTACCCTAATGTCTCTGTACCCTTCCCTGTGCTGCAGGTCTTTGAAGCTATTGCTCTAATGCCTTCCCACACCCAACGCTCCTACCAGCAACTTTCAACATTTGCTGCTGGGGTAAATCTCAAGAAGTGATTCATAAGCCTTTCAACCTCCATTTCAACTAGAACAGCAACACTTCTATCTGTTGGGATTCTACACATCGATATTCTTCATAAGATCAAATGGATAATACTCTATATGCTCACTGGTACGAAAACCACAGTGATGGTCAAATTGGACTCCTTATTTTCTCCTAGTTTCCATCTGTTCTTTCTCATCCATGCCAGAGTATCTGATGGGGCCTCTTTATACTCAGAATGATCACATGATCATCTCTGTCTGTCAAAAGCACATCGTTAAGGTTTTCCCAAACGCCCCCTCTTTGTGTTGGTCTCTCTGATGCCCCAGATGCAACCTCTCTTTTCTTTATGTTCCTCCTATAACTTGTTGCACCTCCTTTATAGCTTGCATTTGAGCCACTTGTGGGCAAGACCCCCGCTATACACATGGGTCTATAAGCACCTCTGGATCATGAATTGCACCTCATTATTGTCTCATTAGCCTAACATGTAGTAGGTATTGAATTAAGATTTTTGTGACTGAATTTTTAAAAAATCAACATAACTCACTCTATGCCTATTTTCTACCTCAGCATTTGATTTCTGTGGGAATTTATTGCCATACTCATAAATTTGCATTCCCCTAGTAATGGGAAGAGTAGAAATTAATAGGAGTAGATAAATCTGAAAAGGGGTGAATATAATGAGCTGCATAAACTCCATGAAGCTTAAAGATGTGGAAGACCATCTGGAAAGTTGATTTCCTAAAACTGTATTTCATTTTATACTTAAGTTACATTCACAGGCAATCAAAACATATGTCCTTACAAAAACTATACACAAACTTCATAGCAGCTTTATTCATAATAGCCCCCAAATAAAAACAAACCAGTGTCTGTCAAGTGGTGAAATGGTAAACAAAATGTGTTCTAGCTATCTCATGGGACATTACTCATCAATAACAAGAAACAAAGACCTGACATGTACTACAACATGCATGAAATTTGAGGACATTATGCTAAGTGAAAAAAATTTAGTCACAACATATTATATGATTTCATTTCCATGAAATGTCAGAAAAAGCAAGTCTGTAGCAGTAGAAAATAGATCAGTGGTTGCTAGGGGTTGAGGGAAAGGGGGATTGGAGTGACTGCTAATGAAACAAGATTTGTTTTGGGAAAGATAAAAATGCCCTGGAAATAGTCATGATGGTTGCATGATTTTGTAGATTATATACTTTATGGTCTGTAATTTTTATCTCAAGAACAAAAAAATAATATAAGGTATTACTTGTGGAAAAAGAAGGCACAAATGTGTCTGCTTACTTTTGCAAAAAAGAAACACAAGAAGGACAAAACAGAAAGCAAAAAAATCACTCATCTATGAAGGTAGAGGTGGGGAGCAGGACATTTTTTGCTGGATGATTTTGGATAGTCAATAATAATAGTTCTATACAAAGGAAAGATTATTAGCAAACCACCAAAAATTAAGAGGCCAGTAAGGATTGGGTCATATGTTGATACACATTAGGAAAGAAGGAAAGGAGGGCATGAGAGAAGAAAATAAAAAGTTAGGAAAGAAGAAAAAAGGGGAGAAACAGAAGGGGGGGAAAGAGGGGAGGAAGGTGGTGGGAGAATAAGAGGGGGACGGTTGGAGAGAGAAGATTGGTAGAAGGAAAGTGAGAGCTTGACCAGTCTTAGGCTTCTTCATTATACATCAGTGCTATTACGGACTGACCTTGGCATCAGGAGGACGGCCTCCCTGGGGAGTGTGATAGAAGGTTGCCTGCTGGACAGCCACCATCAAGGCATTTTTCTGAACAGCTTGGCATGCAAGAGTCACTTGCATATTTTCTACTCCTGAGTGGAATAAGAGCTGAAGGAAGAAAATATGAAAGGTATTAAGAATTCTCTCCTAAAGAAAGAGGTGAAGTTGAGGGCTGAGATTACCACTAATCAACATGCAAACATGTGGGACTCACGGCAGGATATGTCGACATACTTGCTCCCCAGCCTCAGCCTAACTGTCCTCTCCTTAAGCACCATTTCACCCTATGCAGGCAGCCTCCAGGCTGATTTGCCCTGCAGATGTCCATCAGGCTTCCATCAGGTTTCCCCAGTGGTCAGAAAAGGTTGACTAGGCATTAATAAACTAGCAAAGTTGTGCTCAGTGGCAAGCTCTTGTAAAACTGCCAAGATAAGATTAATGTTTAAAAGCACACACAGGAGAAAAAAAGCACACATGCACGCACAGAAGTAAGAAATTCTTCTGAGTGGCAGGGGAAAATAGCACCAGGTTTTAAAATATCATGTAAAAGTTCCAATAACAAGCATGTATTTTAAAACCTTGATGCAAAAGTGGTCCAGTACCTGTGCTTCTTTTTAATATCTGCTAGAGGTTATGGCAGGTGGTGCTGCAATTTCTATAGTTCAAACTAGGCCAATGTGCACATGCAACAAAGCAACGCCATCATCATTATGAGTCTGGGAACTTTTCTTATATATGGGAGCCATACTAATATGAAATATATGATTTTTTAAAAGGAAAACATGAGCAAATTGCTTAATTATTATTTAGTTTCTTTTAAAAAAGCAATTAAAATGATTTACCTTAAGAATGGCTTCCTTCGTATAAAAGCTAAATTTGCCCACTTGGTTATCATCCAGCTCAGAAATGGCTAAGAGCAAGCTAGTAGGGGAATATCTGCAAGAAGAAACAGGAAGTTGTTTCTGTGCGCCTTGACAGTGGTCAAGTGATAGGACAGAATGATTGTGCTTTCTGAACTATGTCACTCTACTCCTACATGGTATATGTTGCTGTTGTGACAGCCCTCCAAAGAGGAAACTCTAGGTATTAAATTCATAAAATAAATGCAAGCTCAAGACACAAGTTCCTTGGAGACATAAATGTTCCCCTAGTGATTCTGAAGGTCCCCAGATCTTGTAGGGTCTCTGAGGCATTATATGGAGGACCAATCGCTGCTTGACCAGACCACATAACAGTTGGGCAGTTTGTGCTGGCTGGTTGATTCAGGCTGAACAAAAATAGGCCCTACTTTCACAACACTGTGAAATACCACCTCAGGCAGGAGGCCCTTGAAGAGCCAGAGAACAGCTTGGCTCCAGGTAGGAGACCTAGCCTCGCCTGAGGCCCAGTGATACCTCCTACCTTCAGCTTCTGTGAGGTATTTCTGTATCCTTATAAAAATTGTCTTTTGGTTTAACTAGTATGACAGGATACAACAGGGGAGATTTTACCTCCAGGGGACATTTGGCAATGTCAGAAGGCATTTTTGATTATCATAAATAGGGGAAAGGTATTTGGTATTTGGTAGCTAGAGATCAGAGGTGCTGCTGAACCATCCCTGATGCACAGGACGGGGCCCTCCAAGAAATAGTTATCCAACTCCAAATTTCAATGTTGTTAGGGCTGAGAAAACCTGGGATACTGTATTTTATCATCCTAGCCCCCTTCATTTCAACCCATGCTTTCTCTAGGGAAGTATTACCTTATTAATACCTCAAAATTACATTTTGAACAGACCACATTAGGAAAAGAAAGGTGATTGTCCTCCTTGGGGTGATCATTATTTTCCTTGGGGTGGAGCTAGTACCAGGAATCTCCAGGAATAGAGCTAGGACCAACCCACAGTGGAGGGCAGATTGGCAGAGAAGGTACTTATCAAAGCCTGACTCTGTGGTGGGGAATATTCCTTTCCCCAATTAATTCATGATCTGTTACTCGTAGGAGCATTTCTTTCAGGCAATGGATTGAATCTATGGGGCATGAAAAAGAGGTTTCATTGGTTTGCCATCGGCTTCTGATACTGGCCAAGAAAAGGACCTGGCAGAGATCTTGCCATACATGTTAGATTTGCACACCCCCTTTCTGCCCTGGGACAAGACAGTCAACTCCCGGCAACTCCTGAGCCTGGTGACCCCATATCATTAGAACTCTCTGATCTGATTCTTCCATTTCTATTACATGGTGTTTTATATCCAATTATCCCCTTTGATTGAGATTTTAATCCTCCCCCTTATTAAAAAAAGAGACGGAAACCATGGCAGATAGAATATAAGGGAAATAATTTTAAAATCTGTGTGCAGTGGTGATAAATAATAACTTCTCACTTTTCACTGGTCATTAAATCTACTGTCATCTTATTTTTACCTTGACCCTCGCAAGGCTCACCTGTCTACACGATCACTGTCCTCCAGCATAGAGGTTATAAAGACAGGAGGTGAACAGCCCACCTTATCCTTGTATGATGCAAATTCAAAGTGAACAGACCTCAGATACAAATGGTACTCTTCAAAACCCATCTCCTGTGCCAATTCCTTATAGAGGCTAAAAGGGAGAAAAAAAGAGTCAAGAACATTTGCTATTATTTCCCCCTACAAGGAAAGTAGGTGGTAAGAAAACCAAAGCATATGAATAAGCACAAAAGTAAAAATCAAAACAAAAGTAAGGCAAGTCCAGTATGAGTGAATGAGTCACCAAGCCTGCTCTATGCCGAGATGGTTAAAGATAGAGTTCGAGTAGGGGGAGCTACGCTTGAACGCTTGTTCAGCTCTCATTCCCTGCAAGTTGACTGTCCTCAGAGCCCTCTCAAGAACACCATTACTACCCTCAAGCTCCCCACCTTCTCTCAGAGCTCTTCAAAGTGACTTTTTTGTCTCGCCCTTGAGGAACATCTTTGTCCTCCTGGATCTCCATGCTTTTGCTTCATGGCCACTCTCCCCACCTTCACTGGCTTTTCCTCCTCTCTGTTTTCAAATCCTGGTGGCGCCTGAGGTTCCAAACCTGGTCCTCGTCTCATCTTCTCTATCCTTTTTCAAGAAGCCTATTGCTGGCCCAAGTGCTAATGATTGTTCCGTTTTATGAGAACCTATGACCCATCTCTATCCTGCCTCAACTGTGAGCTCTACTCCCATGTTTCTATGACACGCAGCTGGGCTTGTTCAGATGTCCCGCTGGCATGTCAGCCTCAGATGGCCACAATGCCTTCCCCTCTCCCTTAGCCCCCCTCTAACTCGATTCTCCATCTTGAGAAGTTAGTATGGTAAGACTGAACCTAAATAGCATCAATATTAGTTTCTAGCTGCTGTAACAAAGTACCAGGAAAATACTAGGTGGCTTAAAGAACAGAAATTTGTCTCATGGTTCTGGAGAATACAAGTCTTGGGTGAAAGTGAAGGCAGGGTTGGTTCCTTCTGAGGTCTGTGTGGCAAGGATCTACTCCAGTCCTCTCCTTGGCTTATAGATGGCCAACTTCTCCTTGTGTCCTCACTCTGTCCTCCCTCTGTGTGTGTCTGTGTACAAATTTTCTCCTCTTGTAAGTACACCAGTCACATTGGATTAGGGCTCACCCTGTATTCAGGTAAGTTCACAGTCTAGGGACTAGGGGTTAGGGCTTGAAGGGACAACATCCCATAATATAACACATTCTATAACAACTCTTCTTCTACAAAGATTTCTCTTATCCACCTAGAAGGAATGCGATACTCCATTTTCTGTGTTCTCATAGTATTTTGTCCGTATGGCTAAACTGTATTAGTGGGGAATGTTTACATTGTAAGTTTCCTGAGAACTCGATCAGAAATTATGGGGATGCGGCATCACAGAGGTTAATACTATCGTGACTCATAGTTTGAGTCCTGTTTCTACTACTTTGCAGTTACATGGCCTTAGGCAAATAACTTTTCTGAGTCTCTATTGCCTTGCTGGTAAAATGTTTGTAAACTATCTCAAAAGGAGAGTCTGAAAATGAAATAAACTAATACACATAAAGTCCTGAGCACTCACCCCGGCCACAGCGGCTCTGGGTAATGGTGGCTAGTGGCTGGAAGGAATCTTTATGTTGCGTGGCCTCATGCGGGCATGAGAACACAACAGCACTCATGCATGTTCGCAGCAAGCCATCCAGCCCCATACTTTTCCTGCTTGTGTAATATGCCTGCTTGGATGTGCTCCCGTCATCTCCCGCTCATTCCCAAAATACATTAGTCTCCCTGTCACCCTGCTTGCTGAGACTTCCACACACTGTCAGACCCGGGCGCTGTCACTCACTCATTCCTCTCCTTTCCCCAGGCCATCTACTGCTTCTACTCTGCTATTCAACCCCGCTATATTCAAGAGTAAAACAAGTCAATATTCCCCGAGTGCCTGTATGTGGTCAGGCCTCATACCAGGTGATGGCTTAACATGGTCTGTAGGTGGACAGAGAGCTCACATGACAAGAAAACCAATAAACCATCTAATTAAATAAGCATCTAATTAAAAGGGAATGTGCTGAACGGATAGGAAGCCCAGGTGCTGAGAGGAGAACAGAGGCTAGCTGCGTGTTCAGAGAGGCATGTGGGAGGCTGGCTGAGAGGCAAAGGAGCGAGGTGGCCATTTAGCTATTTAGGAAGCTCTCTCGCTGTGCTGAGGGCACAGAGGTGGCAAGAATTCTGGGCAGGAGACCCACAGTCTGTTATCTGCCCTCTGGATCCTCAGTCCTACTACAGACCGTGCCAAGTAGACACTCTCCAGACTCATTTCTATCAGCCGGTGGCGTAGGGTCAAGAGTTCCAGAAGCTTCGAAAATATCTCCAGCAGCAGTGCGTGGGAATCTTGGCCTTGGTTCTGCCCTCCGCCCACTGCAGACTTGAGCACAAGCAGGCCTATCTCGCATACGAGAAAAGGATCACTCATCACTTTAGCTGAAAACAGCTGAAAGAAAGCAAAGTTACAAAACCAAAAAGAAATTTTTTCACATATTATGAAAAAATATCATCAGTGCCACATACTCTGGATCTAGACTTCCTGGGCTCAAGTCCTAGCTCTGCCACTTAGGAGCTGTGAGTTTTGGGGCGACTGACTCAATTTCACTGACACTTGGTTTCCTCATTTGTAAAGTGGGGTTCAGGATAATAACAGTGCCTAACAGTAATTAATGAATAATGACAACCAAAGAGGGTTGTTAAGAAGGCTAAATGAGCTAATAGATGCAGAAGAGCTTGGTACATAGCATTAGCTGTTACCATTATTATAAATGTTTTAAGCCAAAATAAATAATAGAAATGACAAAGATGCCCTAAGCAAAAACAGACATTCCCAATATTTTGGTGACTAATAATTATAATAATTTCCAATAAGCCCCTCTAATTGCCGTTTCATAATGTCAAAGAATTTCACACATATTAACTATTTTTATTTTCACAAAATCTCCATGGAGTAGGCATCACAGACATCATTATTTCCATTACTAGCAGTGAGGGATCTAAAATAACATGGAATCTCTAAGGTCACACAGCAGTATGGCAAGTAAACTTAGACTCCCAATTCCAAGCTCAGCAGCTTTACTGCACCCAAAACCGCCTTTATGGCGCTCCCCTCCTCAGAAGCAGCCCTGGGCAAGTTAGGAAGTGGCCACATTTTTCTTCAAGCCCTCCTGCGTCTGGCTCCTCCTCTCTGGCATCTTTGCTGCCCTCTAACATACTGCCCCTGCAAGGAGCCCTTTTGGGGACTCCCTAATCTGCCTTTCCTGATTTTGCTCTCCAGAGGTGCACACATTCCCTTATCTACCCCCATATCTCCAATGGTATTGCTTTCTCAACGGTGCTATTTTGAGACTCTGGAAGTCTTCCAAAGTGAAAATGAGATTTATCAGACTAGAGTGAGTCCTCACTTAACACCATTGATAGGTTCTTGGAAGGTGTGACTTTAAGTGAAAAGACACCCAACACAAGCAGGTCCTTGAGTCATGTCCGTAATGCCCTTTTGTTCAATGTCTGCTGGCATTTTCTTTCTCTCATCAATGTTCTAGGGGAATGTTGAATGAATGGCTGTTAATCGAGGGCCTGCTCTACTTTCTGCATGTCCTCTGTGGGCAATATTGACCCCATTTTCAGACCTACCACAAAAGATTAATCTGAATATTTATCACTTCTAGGTCCAAATGAGAACACATTTCAAAAATAGCAATAGTTAAAACTGTGACATCAGTGGGAGACTAGAAAGGTGTCACAGATATTGTGATTTATAAGAGAATTTAAAATACTTTTTAAAAATCTGGAACCATAGTACAATGTGATAAGAATCTTCAATAGATGGCAGTAGAATTTATGACTGATAATTTGGAGAAAATTCTGTTTTGAGTCAGACCTGACACTATACACACACACACACACACACACACTCCAGGTGGAATACTCTAAAGGAGCTAAATACTTCTACAATAGAAACCAAAGCCTTAAAAATAGAATGAAATAAGATAAACATAAAGCATCTGAAGGAAGATTTGCTGAATTTAGGAGGATAAAGAAATCACAAAGGAAATATCAATACATTTTACTATATGAAAATAAGACATTTCTGTTAAAAAATATAAAGACAAATTGGGGAAATATTTGCAGAAAATATGATAGATGAAAGTGTAATTTTTTTTTAACTTAAGAAGAGTTCATGAAGTAAATAGGAGTGACACCAGAATTCCAAGAAAAGAACAGAAAATTTACCAAAAATGCAGTTTTGGAAAAATATTAGTGTCAATATAGAGCCAGAAAGTTAAATTTAACAGTGTAATGCCACCTTTTAGGTATTTGTATATATTAGTGAAAGTTGAAATATTTATATGATCTGAAGAGAAACCAGAGTGTATACATGTAAATATTAGCGCAGACATTGCCTCCTCACACCCCATTTGCATGCTGTAGCTGACTTGTGCTCTTTTTCTTAGAAAAGATTTATTTATTTATGCATACAAGAGCTGGGGTATAGGCCAGAGGTGTGGGGTGGTAAGAGGATTCACCAGAGGCAGAGCAGGGAGCAGAACAGGCGGATTGACTGGAATACACTGCTGAGGGGAGCAGCGGGCGAGACAGGAGAGGTCTGCTGCACCATGTGGGTCAGCTCCCTGGCTGGGGATTGAACTCGTGCTGCAGTGGCAGATAGCTTGATAGTGCTGAGACTTAACCCCTTGCGCCACCAGGGAGGCCTGGACTTGTGCTCTTATACATTACCACTGGCTTTATAATTTGGCACAACCCTTTTGGAAAGTCATCTGCCAACATATATACAAAGACTGAAGTTTAAAAAACAAAACAAAATAAAGACTTAAGTTTTATTTCAGATTCCCTTCCAAGAATCTATCAAAAGGAATTGATTCAATATATGAAAAATCTGTAGGCATGGAGATATACTTTATAGCATGTCTAACAATATTGAAAATTGGAAATGACTTGAATGCCTATCAATAGGGAAATGATTTAATAGTTATGATTTACCATTTACAAAAAGGATGTGATCTTAAAGGTGAGTATGCAAACTAGTTAATGATATGGATAAATTTATGATCAAATAGTAACAGAGGTAACTGTAAAAAGATATGATTAAAACTATATAAAACAGGAGTATGAAGGGCACTTGAATGCAAAAAAATAATGACTATAAATGCATTTGAATGGATATATTCAGAATAATTTCTTTGCAATGCCTATTTTGTTAAAATTCTGTTTATAGTATTTTGAGCAATTTAAAACAAAACAAAATTTTAGTTTCAGAAGGAGAGGATAGAAGGCTGAGGCGCACTTGTGAAATAGACATTTTTGGCAGTTGAGGTCCTTGAAAGTCCCTTTCCGACAGCAAGTACCCTCCCAGACAGAGTGTGGAAACACAGGGTCAACTACAAACGCCTTAGTAGAAAGGGAAGCAAATTAAAATCCAACTATATACACCGGTAAATCATCAGCCCACAGGTCCAACTACGAAGCATTAGAGTTAGAAGAGGTGTTAGAGATCACTGAGCACACTTCCAGCCCAAATACACAAACACAAGTTTACAAAATAGGGAAGTGAAGCTCAGAGAGGCTAAATAACTTGCTTAGAATCACACAACAAATTAATGGCAGCACTGAACTTGAGTCCTTACTCAGTACTCTTTCTTCTCTACCAGATCTTAGCTCCAGACAATATAATAATTTTTAGGGAGTCTTAGCAAAAAGAGAGTAAATAATTTTTAATTAAAAATATATATTGCCAAGATGTAAGTAATTAAGCAGAAAACATCTCCCCCATAACATATATATCTCTAGAAACTTTGAAACTGAAAAAAAAAATCACATGAAAATGTTGGCAAGGCTCAGGATTATGATCTGTCTCTGGTCAAATTGGGGAATAGAGCCAAACAGAAAAACATAGCTAAGTAGTAACATCTGGGAGGAAACATGCTCTTTGCCAAGGACCCACCTACCCTTCAGAGAACCTACATCTTTCTGGAGCTGTGCACTGTACGAGGCCTCGGGCTTGGCCGGGGTCAGCCACACATCCAGGGCCAACCTAAGCACGCGTCTCTCCAACAGGGCGAGGCCACTGGCTGATGTGGATCTGTAGGCACAGTGGGCTTCCCGGAGGAGGTGTTCAAGGGCTCTGGGGATGAGTGAAGCTAGACCCAGGGAAGGGTGGAACTCCAGCAGGTAAATGTTTTTCAAAGCTGGGCTTAAACAAAAAACAATTAGTGACAATTTTATACAATGAAGGACTTAGCGTGTTTTCAAAGACCTTTAAATTTTATGTTTTTAAATGCAAAGTAAATAGCCCCTATAACCCAGGACATTGTAAAAAGCTGAGAGCTTGAAGGGACCTTAGAGGCTGTGGGGAAATCCCATTGGGTTAAGTAACATGTTCTTTGCTTTAATTCACTTTTTAAAATTTGGAAGACAGAGGAGTATATTCTAAAAACTGAGTAAAACCAGGGCTCTCAACTGCATATGGCAAACCTGTCATCATTCCAGTCAAATATTTGAAAATAAAATAACTTAAAAGTGACTGAATATTAAGCAAATAATCTTCATGGTTAGCTTCTATTTTTTTTCCACAAGAGTTTTTATCCTCTTCCTCCCCCAAAATGTTGATGGAAAAGACAATTTTAAAATTTTGGACATAACTGCTCAAATCATTTATATTTGCCCTAAGGATTTTTATTTTATAAATGGATAAGGCTAGAAAAGATAAAATGCTTTTTGCTGAGTATACCATTAGAAATAGAGAGGATACAACAGAAGTCAAGGAAATTTCTGGAACTACATACAACTTAACATACATACTTCTTAAATCTACCCAGTGGTAAGAAATATAACCCTCAGGCTAGAAAGGAATCTCATCGAGTAAATAACATTTGCTTTTGGGACTATTCTGGCAGGCCTTAGTATCCATATAGCCCTAGCTTGTTCTGCCAAAACCGATTTCCTGGCAGGAGATTCTTGCCATAGTGAGCTGCACACACAGCTGGTGTCTCAAGTTTACTACAGTGAAGAAATCAGTCCTGAGAAAGGTCTGTGGAGGAAATTCAGTCTTGTGCCTGGAACTGCCAGGATGCTTTCTCAAGAGAAGAGGTTAGAATCTCAGCTGTGAAATCCCAAGACATCTTGCCAGTTCCCAAGATGACACCAACGCCCGCTGTGGCAACTTCTTGCTGAACATCTCCCTGTACTGCCGAATGGGCTCTGCCCAGGAGCAGGGGCTGTGCCTCTGTTGCTCCATCTGTGTTCTCTGCTCTGAGCAGTCCCTCCTGGGACTTACAGATGTGAAGATGCTCAACAAATATTTGCTGGATGTTGAAAGGAGCTGGACAATTTCTCCACCCATCTGAAGGCAGTAGAGAGGTTGTATTTATGGGCCATTCACGCTGACCTGGAGCTAGTTGCCCCCTCCCAGGTTCCCGCTCTCTCTTCAGAGGCTGGAAGGGCCTGGGGTGATGTAAAGCATGTATGCTCTCTGGTGCTCTCAGGTATTTAATCTGCTCCTTAGAGGGATGAGGGTCAGGTTGTGAGGCCCCTTGGAATAAGTCCTCTGCCAGCATTTCAAAAGGGTTTTATTTATTTATTTACTTATTTTTAAATTTTTTTTTACTTCTCACAAGAATGAACATTCTGCACCCACTGCTATGAGTTTAAATTCTAGCCTCCTGTTCTTCATTATTTGCAAAGCAAACCCTCTTCTGACTGTCATACCTATTTCTTTCATCTCCCCAAATACTTGAGGGGAACTTTACTGAATAGTATTTAGTTTTAATACTATAACTTCAATTTACCTAGAAGATTAAATGTGAAATGTCCAAAGACAACACCAACTTACCAGCTATTGTTTATGGAAATAAGCTGCTTGCGAATGATGTTAAGTGGAAGTCCAAATTTATTGCTATCATCTGAATGGTCTTCCTGCCAAAGCCTCTGGACATACTCCCGCTGATGTTCTATCTAGAAATGTAGCATAAAAGTTAAAATTAGAAAAGTTAAACTTTCCCAGGGCTGTGAGTTATGACCCTTGGCAGGAGAAGAACATCAGACCTTTGTGTTTCTTCATTACTTGAGTAATTTTCACCCAGACATGATTTTGAGGATCCTCTTGCACAGAGACAAGCTGCTCTCTCAGCTGGAGCAAGAGTCAAACAAGCCACGCAAAGGCAACCAAATTCAGACAATCTCGAGAAGGGGAAAACTTCTTTTGTCAAATAACTGACTACAAGGCAACAATACCAAACAGGCAACAACTTTTATATTCTGCTTACTTCCTGCCACTACCTGTACCCTGGAGGTCAAACACTGTGACCATTTCCTTCTGTGTCCTAAAAATAGCCACAACATTAAAACATAATTTTATGCATGAACATCTTGAAAAGAGGTCTATTTAGTCCTTTTTCACTATTGATAATCTACTCTATTATCCTATGAAAACAGGTTGTCTATTCTTTGCAGACCATTAGATGTAACTAGGGTTGAAAACCTCTGATTAAAACTGTGGGCATGTTTGGAACTCAACAACACAAATGAGCTTACAGACAAACAGGCTGTACATGCTGCCCTAGAACACCCGGATTCCGAGCCCAGTTTTCGGTTCTAGCCCGTGTTTTCCAGCCTCTCCTCACATGTAATGCCAGTAGACCCAGCTGTACCCACCTGCTGGTTGAGGATGCCCCGCACCAGCTGCCAGTGGAGCCTCAAGCAGGCGCACTCATCTTGATAGGCCTTGGTGAAATACGGGTGGCTGAGCTCAAACCTGGGGCGCCTGTGCATGACGTCGGTGATGACTTGCGCTAAGGCAAACCTCTCCTCGGGGTCCAGCACATGCTGGTAGGCTTCAAAGTAACTGTCAACAAGCTGCAAATTAAGTTGAGAGTCAGCAAAGGGCAGAGGCAGCCCAAAGCCCAGCAAAGAGAAGCGAGCCCCCTCACCCACCCCGCCCCCACTTTGGAAAGCTGCTGGGCATCCGGGAGAGAGAGACAGCTCTGAACCTCTAGGCGCCAGTCTGGGGTGGGCAGCGGCAGCACCAATGTGACTCAGAGCCATCAGCACACTCACAGAGGAGGGAGACAGGGAAGAAGAGTTGATTTTTACTCTGTCCCCTCATCCTCTGCTATCCACAAATAAAAGGGGGTTACATAATTATCTAATAATTATAAGCTCCAAGGAGACCACGCACTCATTGTCACTTCATTGAACGTATGTATCTACCACACTTGAGTTCCACCGGACTCATTCCCTCTCCCCCATTTTACCCCATCCCCAAAGGCAGGCAGGCGACTTCCCTTCTTCTACATCCACAGGCCCATTTCTGACCCCTTGTCTTTAATATTTCACCCAGATTTCACCTATATAGAAATGATGGTGGTGGTGGTGGTAAAATGGAAGGTGGAGGGTGAAAGTGCCCCCTAAATACCAAGGCATTCATTGCAGACCAGACTGCACCACAAAGGGCCTGGCGCATGGACCTGTCAAAGGTGTGGAATAAGCTTCTGTTTGAGTGGAGGTCAGTCCTTTCTAAAGCCAAAGCAAATTTTCAGATACTAAGTGCATTCAGATACTAAGTGTGGGAATTTAAAAGAGATGGTTTTTTATTTTACTTTTACATTTTTTTTGTCAGCTTAGGGAGTTTGTGCTGTGTGTGTATATTCTATTTGTGTATAATTAGCATATTGTCAATCAGTAAAAAGCTCTTCAAAGTTCCCTGGGCTGGAATCCCAAGCAGGGACCTAAAGGCAAGAGAAGTAAATAATTCTGAACCTTACAATTATTGTTTTAGGACTGTTTCATAGGCCTTAGGTACTCTTACTTTTGGAGACCCTGTGCCACCTTAGAACAAATATATTAAAATGTGCTCACATCCCAATCAAATTATTTTCTATAAAAATATGAAATGATATTTCTAATTTGCATTTCACATCCTTTGGCTCTGAGCAACACATTTAATTAATATTTTCTGGGGTGGTATATACTTGGGGATCCCTATGAAGTGAAAAATTTTGATTTATAAATTGTTTTCAAAAGTAACGCAATGTAAGCGTTCAAAGTTTCTGCATTTTACAGGCACATAATTAAGCATTTATTGATATTTATTTTGTATTTACTTTTTATATTTTGAAGTAATGCATGGGGTTTTTTATTGTTGTTGTTTTCAGACTTCAAATATTTGATTCCTGAAAATCTTTTATAGCCTAGATAGGAGTTTATATTGCCTAGTGCTAAATCAGCTCTGTATGGAAGCTTCTGAACATTTTTGATTCCACTGTCTCACAACTGAAAGAATTCTCCACATCTTCAGAATTTGAGCTCCCCAGTTTTCTTTCACTTCCTCTCTTATGGAGGTGTCGCTCTTCTGAAAAGTCTCAGCTCCTACTGAAGCCACATGGAAAAAACACAGACACGTACGCTTGGCTGGTGTGTGACTTTGTTTCATTGTCAGTAGGGGGGACTCGTTGGGTTGCAATTTCTGCCAGTCCAACAGCCCAACATGCTTAAGCTGCACTAAAGGAAGAGTGCTTTGTTCCCTGGGGTGTTGGTCTTCCTGGTGACTTGAGATGGGGAAGTCAGTACTGTTCTAAACTAAGGAATTTCCTAAAAGGAGATAAAGAGCTCTCCTCTCAAGGCTAAGAACGCAAAACCAGAAAGAACTGAGAAGGTGTTGTAGAGTAAGTGGAACAATGATCAGGTTTTTCCGCACTCCCATCAAGGATAGACCTCTGCAGGCCTACGCGCATGCCTGATGGCGGGCACCTGGTGTAGGGTGTGGGCCTGCGTGAGTGGGTGCACCTGAGCAGAGACTGGGCTTATATACAGAAGCGGAAGAAGTAGCAGAAGAAGCGGGGGTGGGAGGGCAGAGGCGGCAGAGGACCATTCTGGGTGTAGTAGAAAGGCCACAAGACCATGAGACACTGCCAGAGCGCTCAGAAAGAGTGAAGATTTGCCAGGGGCTAGGAGGCCTGCCAGCCTCCAGACCCTCCTGGCCCGTTGCCTGCCCTGTATCTGGTTGCCTCTCTACAAGAGACCAGTAAAAGCCTAAAAAGCCACCGAGGGCTCCAGGACTCCTTTCCTTTTGGCCCATCTCCCCAGCGAACCTGCTCCTGGTGTCCTCCTGCCCCTTACAGTGTAAGCACAACTTGAATAGAAGTCTGGCTCTTGTCAGCCCTGGCTTCTGAGGTTCCCAAGAGAGCCAACCATTCAGAATCAATAACAGACCAGGAATCAAACAATGCTTTATTAATACAAGTCCAGTGTTAGAGGGCTTCAGGGCTAAGGCTCAAGGAGGGACAGCCTGGGGCACTGCATTCTGCAGATAGTTTTGCAGGATGCCATTTGGGTAACATTGACCCAGGGGCATCTTTGGTCAACCTTAGTCTGAAAAATAAGAACACCCCCCAAAAGGCTAAAAACTGAGGACACAGAATATACCCCACAGGTTAAAAACTCATACATCATAGAGTTACTCAAAGGAAGATGGAGATCCCCTTGCCTTTAAATGAAAGAGGGGGATGAAGTAATTAGGGTGATTTAAATTACCTTGTTCCATCCACAGAGCTCGATGTAGAATAACGATCTATTAAACAGCAGGAGACAAAGCAGAAATGGAATGACTGGACAGATGTGCTAAGAACAGTGTCACTCAATAGCCTTGGGGCAGGTGAGGACAGAACAATTACTTCCCTAATTCTTTATGGACTAACTTGAACCTTTTGGGCTGGGCCAGGGCAGGACCAGGAGCTAGTGCATAGGATTTACATTGCCTTGACCTGATTTTTGTACAAAGAGCCCAGTTGTTTGGAGATTGGCAGGGGAAATCTGAGGAGAGGCTGCTTGCTAGTGATTCCAGACTGGGTTGCAGAGGTTGGTACTAAATTGTGCAATGCTTACTTTTATTGTTGATATGGTTGCCAGCTATAGCAAATAAAAATACAGGCCCTCTAGTTTAATTTGAGTTTCTGATAAACAACGAATGCTCTTCTAGTATAAGCATGTCCCAAATACGGTAATCTTTTACCTGACAACCTTAGCTGTCAAGAAGGAAAAGGTTGCTCTTTTAAAAAAATTGATAAGGCATTTTTGAGCTTTGGTCTCAACCTCAGGAAGCTCTCAGAAGGACTCTTGCAAAATTTTTTATGAATTCTTTCCCAACAGGGGTAGGACCGTGATCTTTCCACCTCACGGGTTCCATTTATTATCTATTTGCTAGCTGGCCGATTTCCATTTAAACTCTGGGCTGGTATTTGTCTAAGAAGTCTTTCCATCCTGTCAAATGTCACCTGTGTGTGTCAAGAACCAACTCTCTGGCAAAATAGTATGTGGTACACAACGATGGTAGGTGTCCAATATTGGAGAAATTAGAAAAACCGTCAAAATGATTCATCTCAAATTTCACTTTGTTTATATTCTTTTTACTTCAAACTTTTCTATTTCAGGGAGTAAAAAACCCTCTTAAAATAGTAGTTTAGTTCCATTGAAAGTACAAGATACAACTTGTGGCAGAAGTTGGGGCAACGTTCAAAGAAAAATCTCTCTTCTTTTCAAGGAAGAAGATGAAAATCTTTTTAGTGCTCCAAACACTGATTCAAATCACCCTGAATTTGTGTCCCCTGGAGGCTGTGGGAGAATTAAGCAGCTGGGCCAAGTGTCTTAGAAGCTGGTACAGTTGAAGCCTTTCTTCTCTGAGTTCCTTAATCTATCTAAGATCTCACCAGCTATAAATTTATGAGCATTTATAACAATATGGTTACTTTAAAGATTTAAGATAACCTAATTCTTGACTCTAGGAATTCCAAAAACAGCTGAGGATACTAGGCAGTAGTATCAGTACTGGGGGAAACCTATTGTACTGGAGCTAAAAACCTGGCTTATCTATATAATTCATTTGACAGAATCGTGATTTAGAAGGCCACACTTCATGGTTTGGGCACAGATGGATCAGTTTCTGTAGGGAATTTATTCTTAGGGTAGAAAGGAGGGTTTTTTTTTAATGATTGTTTAAGTTAAAATAATTTCATTTACCCAAAGAAAAAAAAAGTGAGCAGGTCTGACAGCTTAGCACACAATGAACCCTAGGCTAAAGTGTGCAGAAATTGGTTTGTTTCCCAGTCTTCACTGTCCTTATATTCTTCTCTTGCCATTGAATCCTACCTGGGCCTCCACAGGAGACTGGAAACACTGAAAGGGAAAATGGGGAGGGAGAACACAGAAAAGGGGGACTGTTTAAATTCAGGTCTTGTCCATGTTTAGGGATTCTGCCTAATACAGAATTACAGAATGAAGGATTCCATTTAATACAGCTTTTCCAGTTACTACACTATGAGTCTAAACCTCTCATTTACTCAATGGATCAAAGTTTAGGTTTTCATTAGCAGATCACAATTGCAGATGCAAATTCGCTAGAGGCCAGCTAGCTTTGAAAAAAGGCAGTCTCTAGAACCTAGGGCTTGCACTTTTTAAACCCAGTCAGTTGTTTTAAAAAATTACACATGAAAGTCTTGCTTAAACAACATAGTATGCCTTACTTAAGGAAGCACATGGATTGAATATGTGTATGTACATACACAACTTTTCAGAACAGAAAAATCATTTCATCAGGTATAAAACACTGCATATATCGAATAAAATTCAGTTCTAAAAAAAAAATTGGTGACCTACATCGCCAAGTAACAGACGGGACATGAAACGGTAAGCCATCTGTTCCACTAGAAAAACAATTTCTACTTCCCTGTCTTCTGACCGCTTGACAGCGCACTGTAACGTGGCTTCCACCCCTCCCTCTGAGCTGCCGGTGACATGAGGGCTGATCCCATAGCCTGTTTTTTAGGAGACATCTTTCTTGGAGTTCTGCAGCACGTCACACTACTTAAACTCCTAATTAAAATGTTTTTTACTGTTAACTTTGGTAACACGATTCCCCCCTCTTTTTTTCCAGTCTGTTTGGCTACTTCTAGCTCCTCTCATGGGTTCTTGCTCGACGACCCTCTCCTTAAATGTGTGACAAGGGCTGCTTTTCAGACATCTCTAGCATTTCCTAGTTATTTTGATTCATTACTTCCTCATTCATACCTCAGCTCATACCTGCTCCCTCAAACCCCAAGGCCCCCACAAAACAGTCACACCTGTGTTTTAGCAAACTGCTCAAATGCCTGTGTCCTAGACTCAGTATTATCTTCCTTTCTATCTGCCCCTCTTCCTGCATTGTTTCGACTAATAGCCTCTTCCCCCGTCCAGAGGAGGTGTTTTTAATTTCAACCTTATTCCCTTGCTAAACCAGTCAGTCTTCAAATCCTGCCATTTCCACTTGTGTAAAATGTTCTCAAGTTGCTTCCTATTCTCACTATTACATGTTTAGTGTAGGTCCCTGCCTAACTCTTCAGGCCATAGTTGCTGTAACTGCACTTCCTTTCTTGAGGAGCTCTCCATTCCAGTCCATGCTCTCCACTGACACCCCAGCAGCTGTAGAAGACAAAGCTGTGATCTTATTTCTCCCCACTGAAGCTCCCCATGGCTTGTCTGGTCTGTCAGATTAGCAGGCCCCGACCATAGGTTCACATTGCTTCCCATCCTGCCTTTCATCCCTGCCATAAAAGTCTTGCCATTTTCCCAGCTCACAGTTCCCCTTTCATGCCTCTTTGAGATTGCTAATGCCATTTCCTCTGCTTAAGAATCTTTCTTTTTCTGCCAGACAACATCTTCCTCATCTTTATAACAAGGTTAAACAGCTATTTCTCTGGGAAGACTTGCCAGTATCTCCTTTACTCTGACAGCCCTCGGGGGGCACAGGCCTCCCTCCACTGGGGTCCCTCGGCTGTAAGCTGTTAGCCACCGGGTTATGATTTTTAGTGATTGGATCAACTTTTATAGACTAGAGATTCCTTAGCAATGGAAATCATCTTCTCTTATTTATCTCTATATCCATACTGTTTGGAGCAGTACCAGGTACAGGGTAAATCCTTAGTGTTTGATGAATCAGCTTCCAACAGTGGGTATCTATCAGAAGCACAGCTTATCCATGTTAAGGACCTAAGTGAAGAGCAGTACACCTGCAGCATTTTGTTGCTACTGAGATGTGAATCATCAGAGACATGGTGATGATTTAGTAACACGCTGTTTCACTGCTGTAGACTTCCCTTTGTAACTGGCTGCTGAGTAGTTCTTGCCCAACTGCTTTTACCCACCCACCTGTGGCACACATGCCACAAAGTCATAATAAGGTCAGACAGCTTGTCTTTGTTTGGCAAAGTTAGGCTTGTCCCTGGCAGGACAATCAATGTGACTGGAATCTTCGTTTATTCTTACCAGATAGTATACAGATTCTAAGAAGGACCTAATTTATGCTGGTTTCTAATAAAGTATGCCTCCAAGATACTACCCAAAGTAGTATCCTTCACGTTTTATTTTTTCTAACAGTAAAGAAAATAAAATTTATTACTCACATCCTTACAACTCATTGAGATGGTTTAAATAAAATAATTACTCACTTTATTGGGAGTCGTCGTAATAGATCCACTGGGTTAAGGAATACAGGATTTTATGAGAATGTTTGATAAATGTTTTGTTTTCTAGGCAAAAATACCTGGCGCTTGTTTTCTAGGAGAGCTGCTTCCCAAATCCACAAGTCATACAGCACAGCAAACCTGTCCACACCGGCATGGGCCCATCCCCAATCGAGGCCAGTGTTTGGCTCGCTGCCCTCTTTGTGACCTGGGAGAGAGGGGGATGGGAACAGTCAGAGATGGGTCTCTCTAAAAAGCTGTTCCTATTAGAAATGTGACTTTGGCACTGTCAGCTCCGCCTCAGGGAGGAAAACACTGAATCAGTCACTGGGATTCCTAAGAATCAGCCAAAGAATCACTGGGCAAATAGGTCCTAAGTGCAAACATGTAAACAAGGTTTTTTGTTTTTCACTTTTGACTTTTAAAGACTAATTTTAGAAATATAACCAAAATTCAGTGAACTTGAAAACTTTACTAAAATGTCTTCAAGCCTATAATTTAAATGCAAAACATACATTTCTCCTCTAAAAATACGTCCTTAGTGGTGTAACAGCAAACCCAGTTTGACCTGCTATTTCAACTGATGCTAGCCAAGTCAAAGATTTTCAGGAAAGTTTCAGAGATATTCCTTAATTGTGTTGATTATTAACTTAAGAAATAAAGGTAATCATTGTCATTCAGCTAAAATATTTTCTCACTATATTAATGTTAGCTTTCACTATCATCTTTGTTACTGCTTAAAATCTCTACGGGATTTCTTTCAGAGTGAAATATTAAAAAGCAAGAGATTTTCAGGTACTAAACTTTGAGTTCAGTAATTATCACATTCATGATAGGTAGTGAATGTGAGAAAGACTGACCTGGAATTTCTCTAGCTATAGTTGGGAAATCATTTCACAATGGATGACTATGTAGTTGCTGGCTCAGTTGAGAGATGCTCATATGTGTAAATGATTAGTGAGTATTTCAATCAAATTAAGTTCTTAGCAGGTGGAAATGATAGCACGGTAACATAAGTTAACATCAACATAAATGATGTATTAATGTTTAGGATAATCAGTAAAGAAAAGCATTAAGAGCTGAAATTAACTGCCCTGGAATGTCAGCGGCCACGGCTGCATTTCACCATCCCCACCCCAACGGTCTATGGCAAAGAGGACAAAGAGGTCAAATTGATATTCTGATTAATTTTGTCTGGGATACGTGTTGTAATAATATGAAAATGAACTATCCTTACTTATAGTCTACATATATTACAAAACAACCCAAACCCTTGCTAAATTTCCCTTTTGGTGCTGCATTCTGTTCAGAAACTCTAACCTCCTTCTAAATATAATGCTAACGCTGTTATATAATTCCAAAAGGAATAGTCTTACCTCACCTAGTTCTAAAATTGGATCAATTTGACCAATGCCAAAAGGAAGAGAGAATACACATTATTGGTTATTTGATTACCCTGAGTATGATTTCTCCCTTTGGGGCTTCTCTAGCATTCCTCTGGCAGGAACTTCTCGCATCCTGGTGGTGTTCTGCTAGGAACCCAGGAATATCTGTGCTGCTAACTGCAGTTTCCCAAGGTCAATTACTTTTTTTTTGTCACTTAGAAAAACAGCCATCCATTTGCCTCGCTTACTTCACTTCCCTCAGGACCCTGCACACAACCCCCTACACAGTGGGCAATGCAGAAATGAGCCTGGGCAGGGAGAGCCTAAACAGATTAGCTGAGCGCTGGTATGGAAGTCACAGTCTCCAATAGAAGGGGGATTTAAGCTGGAAACAGAACTGTATCTTTTCTAAGTAGGTGTGTGTTGGGAGGTGTTAAATGCTTATTGAACTTTCTGATACATTCAGATACACATTTGTGTGTGTTGGGAGGTTATTAAATGGAGCCCTTAGTGTTTTCTGGCTGGTCAGTTTTTAACAAGCTGACCTCTGACCTTTTTCTTTCTCAATGTAGTGGCTGGCCAGGAGCAGCAGCTCTGCCTCCAGCTCCTCGAGATCGCGCAAGGCTTCGTCGTACATGATAGGCAGCCCTGCCTGGTCCTGGGTGTGGACGCAGCCAGCCACCGTGCTGTAGTAGTCATCCTGGTTCTCCACTTCCGAGAACTCCATGAACTGCACGCTGTGGACCTGGGGAAAGAAAGCCAAGCCCTGAAGTTACGGGAAAAGGGAGAACTATATTTTGCAGCCCATGGACCAAACAGCAGGCTTCCGCTCCCACGCGGTGGGCTGACAGCATGGAGCTGGAAACATCCTGATGTATAAAAAGCTGTGTGTAGAGAAAAAGATATTCACAAAGAATCTTGGCAGGGAAGGGTAGTTCTCAAGGTACTTGGCTAACTGATGAAGATTTTCTGATTAACTCAGGATTACCTGGATAGAGGCCGGCAATAGAGCCGTTATTAACAATGGATGCTGGAGCGAGAGTGCCTGCGGTCAACTCTTGGCTCTGCACTCCTGGCCTCCGTCTCCTCATCTGTAACACGGGGTTGGAGACATCATCCAGTGTGGGCAGTATGTGACACTGCTCACTGGGCGCTCGAGATCTATGAGCATTAGTGTCAAAATATTTTTTTTGTTTTAATCCTATAAATATTAGTAAACTGCATCAATCCAAATCTCGTGTCTTAGTAACATTCTGGGTAGAATAGTGTTCTCCCCAAAATTTGCATCCACCTGAAACCTGTGAATATGACCTTTTTGCAAAGTCTTTTTTTAGAAGATTTATTTATTTATATATACAATGCTGGGATGTAGGCCAGAGGTGTGGGGGGTGAGAGGACTCACCCGAGGCAGATTGGGGAGCAGAACAGGCAGAGTGACTGAAATTCACTGCTGAGGGGAGCAGAGGACAAGACAGAAGAGGTCTCCTGTGCCATGTGGGAATGGCAAGGGATCGAACTCGTGCTGCAGTGGCTCTGGATAGCTTCAGTGCTGTGACTTAACCTGTTGTGCCACCAAGGAGGCCCTGCAAGTAGTCTTTGTAGCTCTAATCAAAACAAGATGAGGCTGAACAAGATTAGGGTGGGCCCTAACCAATAATTGGTGTCCTACTAAAACAGAAACATTTGGAGACATATACGCAGGGAGGAGGCAAGGTGAAGACGAAGCGGAGATTGGAGTGGTGCATCTATAAGCTGAGGAGTGCCAAGGAACACTGAGGTTTATTGGCGACGACCACAAGCTTGAGAAGGCAAGGAAGGCTGGCACTTCAGAGACAGCCTGGTCCTGCTGACAGCTTGACTTATGGCATCCAGAGCTGTGAGAGAATAAATCTTTCTCCCAACTGTGAGCCACCTGCTTTGTGGTGCTTTGTGTGGCAGCCCTAGGAAACCAATACAAAGCAATCAAATATTCCAATCATCATTTTTTTTAGAGGACCAAGAATTTGTTGCATTCTAAGAATCAAAATTCTAGTAAAAAAATTCTCATAAAATTTTAAAGTCCTCCACCCTTCATAAGCCTTGGAATTCGATGTCCCTCTGCCCAGCCTCTGCCAGTCTCAGCAGAAGCTCCTCACTCTTCCATTTACACACACAAACCCAACACACTCACACCCCCCTGGCCTGCTGCCTCTGGTATTCTAGGGGACAATTCACTCTCCTTCTCCAAGGCCATTCCCACCCTTGCTTTGGGTCCCATCCCCACTACCTCTGAAGCATCCCTTCTCCTTAGAGATCTAACTTCTTTCAACCAGATATTTCCCAGTTGACTGGGAGGCCTGCTGACATCCCTTTCATTTTAAATCATCCTCACGCTCCCCCCAGGTTCCACTTTATATTTCTCCTGCCCCCACGTGTCCAACTTCCCAAGAAGTTATCTGTTCTCATTGTTTCCATGTCCTCACCTCACACTCCTCAGCCATTCCTATTTGGCTCCCATCTCCATCAAGCCACGGAAACACTTTCATTAAGACCCACAATGACCTTCTCTGCACATCCAGCAGACCTTCGGCGTCATCGTCCACACTCTCTCAGCAGCAGCTGGCGGTTTAGCAATCCCGCCTTGCTCACCCTCTGCCCTCTCCTGCTGGGACTTCACATTCTCCTTGTTCTCACCAGCTTTCTAGTCATTCCTTCCCTGAGGTGCTTGAGATGCACTTTTCTCTATCAGGTCAACTGGCGGCCATGCTCAAGCACCAGTCCTAAGGCCAGTATTTTCCTCCTATATCCCTTCTTTAGGTGACAGCACATGTTCACAGCTGACATTATCATCTTTAGGCCATTTGCTGCCCAATCTATATCTCCAGTCCAGACGTCCTAGAGCTCCAGACTCACACGTGCAATTACCTATTTGGCATCTTCTGGGAATCTCAAAGACCCCTTAAATTTAACAAGGCCAAATAGTGTGATCTTGTCCCACAAATCTAGGCCTTCGAAAATAGCTCCACCCCATCCCCTTCCTTCAGCACGCTCCATTCCGGGTGTCTGGCTGTCTCTGCTTCACCCTGCATGTGCAATCGTCATGAGGTCCTGTTGATCTTAACTCCTATCTCTCAAGTCCACCCACTTTCCTATCTTCACCACCCCCCACCCTAGTCCAAGCTCTTACTATTATCTTTCACTAGCACTAGCCTAGGAGCTCCTAAACTCTTATTTGGACTATCTGCACCCCCTCTGGCCTGGGCTTTCCCTTCCCTCCATGTTACTCACTGCTGACAGAGGATCTTTAAAAATGCTCTTTTGATTATATCATTCCTCCTTTCCTTTAATATCCTGGAAAGACTTCCCTTTGCTCACAGAATAAAGGAAAGCTCCTTTAACATGACCTAGAAGGTCTGGCTTCTGTTTATCTCTCTCTAGTTCTCAACCAAGTGTTATTTTGCCCTCCCTTCACCCCAAGGTCATTAGTCACGTGTGGAGGAGCTTATGGTTGTCACAGGTCAGGCGGAGGCTTCACAGCTTGGTATCTAGTGAGTAGAAATACGGGGTAATGCCAGATATGCTATAATACACTGGGCATCCTCTCACAACAAAGACTTTCCAGGCTCAAAACCACCAGCAGTATCAACACTGAGAAACAACAGGCACGTTTCATTTGCATCACTTTCCACCTGGATCGCTGTGTCTCAGTGTAGGGTAAACAAAAGAGTCATCAGGTTTTTCCACTCTCCCCTCATTGATGGACCTCTGCAGGCCTACATGCTGCCTCATGGCAGCTCCCGGAGTAGGGTGTGGGTGTGCGTAAGTGGGCGCACCTGGGCCTGGAGAAACTGGGCTTATAAGGGCAGCGTCACAGAGGAGAGCAGCAAAAGCAGAAGGAGCAGCAGCAGGGAGCAGGGAACAGAGCGTGGAGCAAAGGACCATTTGGGGTGCAACAGAGACTACGAGAGAGCGCCTGAGAGCCTGAGAGAGTGAAGATTCGCCAGGGGCTAGGAGGTCTGCCAGCCTCCGGGGGGGGGCACCCCCACTGCACCCCTAGACCCCCAACCTGCGCTGTACCTGGCTGTCTCACACAAAAGACCATCAAAAGCCTGAAAGGCCACGGAGGGCTTCAGGACTTCTCCTGTGATCTGTCTGCCCAGCTCCATGGCGAACCTGCTCCCTGTGCATCCTGCCTCTACACTCAGCAGCTTGGGCTTTTTGGATTCTTGGGGGTACTGTGCTCTCGCTGGCCACAGGTCCTGTGGACAGGCTCTCCACCCCTCTCTTCCTAGTTGAAGGCTCTTGCCTTCCAAGCTCAGCTCCTCAGTCACTGTCAAAGAGCTCTCCCCGGCCTCCTTATGTCTCTATATCTCTTTTCCAGCACATCCTGAGGTCACTGTTTTTCATTTATTTATGTGGTTATTTTTGATGGATTTCCTTTTGTCTATAGTTTTATGATGCCTACCTGTATTTTTAACATGTAACAGTCAGAAATCCTGTGTTTTACCCTCATAAGAAGATAAAAATCTTATTTCATTACAGCCTAATACCTGTACTCTCAAAAGGGGTAATAGTGGTCTAGGATAAATAGTACTGAGACAGCGAAAATAATCTTACTCTCTTTATATATATTTATATATTTTATATGGCACATTTATATGGTACATCTCTGGTATTAACATTTCTTTAGAGGGAGACAATTAGTTTTTTACATTATATAAAATATAATTTGTTATCCATGAGCCATTTAAACTATGGAACTAATGGCTCCCAATCTTTTATCCCTTATCTATTCATTCTTACAGCATAAAATTTTGCTAAGTAGATAATTGTATAATAGAATCCATTTATCTGTAAACTTTAAGTAGTCATTATGTCCTGGCTCTCAAAAGTCCAGTCAGTTGGTTTGCAAATGTGGCACTACCTATTGTATGACTATAGAGCTTCTCTGGAACCTTCAGAAACATGGCAGGTTATCATCTCTTGGATGGTTGACTGTCAAAGTCAGAAAGTCGGAGCAGCAGTATTCTTTGGGTCCTCTCAGTTCTAAGAGTCTCTGCTTCATTTTTATGTGTTGATAGAAATACACTAGAGGGTGACAGAGAAGAGTCTGTCATCTTCCTGAAGAGTCTCCTCTTTCATGAATTGCCCAATTATAGATTCTTAATTATTCAAGAGAAGTTTAGAAATCTAATAAGGAAAGTCTAAATTTTTCTAAATAGTAGCTATGGTCCATAATATTCAATCAAATGAACATTTCATAGTGAGCATTAACCTAGTAGTTTATTGGTTTACTTTCCTTTTTTGCTGTTCTTTAAAGCCCAAAGCATTTTAATAATAAAGAATTTCCTTAGGTGTTCCCAAAGACTACCACCTATTAGGCCAAATGAGGTCTCTATTGAGGAAAAAAGGACAACTTGATGTGGTATACTTTTCTACTTTGCTAGAAAATACCTTTCTCAATGTTCCTGTGGGAGAGGGATTTTATAAGACTCAAAAAATGACTACTGGATTGAGTTCTGAAGCTGATGCACAGTGGGAAATGTCCAGGTGTTGATTGTAGTGCTATCATCCATTTATTTTTTTTATTGAAGTTTGGTTTACAACACTGTATAGGCTTAGGGTGTACTGTGTCTCACCTTGACAATTGTCACACTACACCCACTACCACGTGTCCGTTCACCATCCATCAGCTGTCATCTATTTTTTTTAGCTGTCATCTATTTAAATGTTCTTTCTTCCCACTCTCCCCAGTCTGACCTCATTGTTCAAGCCCTTTATACAGACACATGTTCTTCCTCTTTCCCTCTCTCAGGAAAATGAACCCCTCATCTCACAGGAGATGAACTTTGAAGACAAGATGGACAAATTCCTTCATGCCGGGTCATTTCCTTTTTATTTTAATTCCCTCCATGCCATGTGGAAGACCCTCCTTCTAAAGTTTCTGTGGTCTAGAGAGCTGATTTTTCAATATTATGCTTAGAGGAGTGGCAGGAAGGGGAAGGCAATAATTACCTCTTTGAATAAGAAATAATCGGATCCTTGGTATGATTCATATGTTTTTAAGTCTGCAAATTAACTGATGCCAAGATAACTATGAGTATACTAACTACAGGAAAATTGGTGGCCCAGAATTCATCCCTTCATTCTATTGGTTTCTGTCATGACTTGTTAATATAACTTTTAATTACTTATTTATGTTGCAGTTTTATGGTTTTACTGACACAATACAGTATATTTTCTTGGCTGCACAGCCTGGCATGGGGATGGGTGCCTGACAGCCAGCTGGGCTGCTCTCTCCACAGTGACTTTGTGGTTCTTGTAGGGAGACGCTGTGAACGATCTCAGCACAGAAGGATTTGTGCATCTGCAGCACTTAAGCCCTTGATGACGTGCACCTGGAACTTCCGGAAGCACATGCTTTGTTTCCTTGTTGCTCCCATAACCAGTGTTGGTCATCAAGATCTAGCCTTTGAATCTCCTGCGCATCCCACCCTCCAATCTTTTAAGCTCACCCTCCCTCATTCACTCCAGCTGCACTGAACTACTTGCTGTTCCTGCAATAGTGCTAGACTCAGCGCTACTTCAGGCCTTCACATTGGCTCTCTCCTCTGCCTGGCTCTCTGTTCCCCTAATGACAGAGTTTGCTTCCTTATTGCTTCAGGTCTTAAATAATGCTGTCCCAGCAAGGCCTTCCCTGATGATCCCACATAGCACGGCACAGCCTCTCTACTCCCTTTGCCTTCCCCAGTTTTCTCTACCTATCCCCATCTGTGAGTCCCCAAAGGCTGAGTTATTCTGTGATAAACATTCCCAAAGCTCAGTTGCTCACACTTAAAATCATTTCCTCACTCTGCAGACTAGTTACTTTCTAAGATAGCTATCTTCCAGCAGAGACCAAGGAACCTAGGAAGTTTCTATCTTATGACTCAATGTCACTGCCACTGGCTGCAGCAGGACAAGAAACCTGGAGAGGTCAGGGACCAGCTATAAAATGCTTTGAACTGGAAGTGACACATGTCTGTAGGGTAAATGAAAGAACGATCAGGATTTTCCGCCCTACTGCCATTAGCACTAATGATAGACCCATGTGGTCCTACACGCATGCCTGATGGTGGGCACCTGAAGTAGGGTGTGGGCGTGCGTGAGTGGGAGCAGCAGGCCTAGAGGCTGAGCATAGAAGAGCAGAGTCAGTGGAGAGAGCAGTGAACAGAGCTGGGGGCAGAGGACCATGTGACGGGGTACATCAGAGAGATCATGAGAGGCCTCCCAACCTCCCAGCTCCCCGGCCCCCCTGCCTGCCCTGTACCTGGTTGCCTCTTACAGATAATACAGAAAGATCATTAAAAGCCTGAAAAAGCCACCAAGGGCTCCAGGACTCCTCCTTCACCTGTCTGCCTGAATCATAGAGAACCTTCCTTGTGCCTTCCTGCCTCAACAATGTCACTTCTGCTCTCAATCCACTAGCCAAAGTGGGCTCTCACTGTGGCCCTACCCACCTAAAGGGGCTAGGAAGTCTCAGGAAGCTTTGTTGCCATAGCAACTGACATTATATATATATGTTACTTACTAAATGTCTGCCTTTTTCCACTAAATAGTCCTATGATTGCAAGGATTTGTGTCAGTTTTATTTATTGCTGCATCCCCAGTGTCTAGAACAGTGCCTAACATATTTATGGGTGAGAAGATTTATGGAATGAATTATTTAATGAATGAATGAATGACAGGCTCACAGCCTGTGGGTGTAGACTCGCCAACAGTCTGGCATGGCAATGAGCTAAGTGCTGCAATGGAGGTTGATGAGTGATGGGGAGACACAGTCAGCTCCACATAGAGACATAAGGAAGACTCCCCAGAATGGTGATACTTGAATAGATCCTTGGCTAGAGTAGGCACTTACCAAGAAAAGAGGAAGTGAGGGATGGAAGAGCCAGTATCTACAAGACCCAGAGGCATGAATAGCTCTTCCCATTCAGAGGAGGGCCACACTCAGCTCCATAAGGATGGAATTATAAATGGGGAAGGTATACGTGGAGGTGTATAAGTGGGGGGAAAAATGAGGTCAAGAGGTTGGCAGGGGCCAAATTGTGCCTAGTCTTGTAAACTTCACCAAGAAGCTTGGGTTTTATTTTATGAGAAACAGGAAACTCATGAGAGATTTAAAGCATGGACATGAACATGTTATATTGAGACAATGATCCTTGGGAAACTTACAAAGTTATGTGGCAAACCATTCTCCTATATAAGATTCTCTCTATTCCCATCAATCTTGGAGTTAGTCCCACAACCCATGGAAAACAGCCCTTCACAGTCTGACCCACTTTTCTCTGTAAGCTCCTCTCCTACCACTTGCTCATAGCAGCCTCTGCTAGTTTCATGTCAAGTCCTGCACACACTTGGGGTATCAGGACTTAGGACCTGAAGATACACACTCACGGCCCAATGGCTGGGAAAAGCCTGTGCCCTGGTATTCTGGGGCTCTTTCCACTCTGCCACTTGCCTTAAGTAGGCGCATAAAGTGGCAAAGTATCCTTGCTGGTGTGTGGATGCTTTCCTTTTCTGGTCCAGGTTCCCCTGCTATTTGAAAGTAGAAGGTTTGTATTTGGTAAGAGTTGGTAGATTCTTTTTGGCCTGGGAACGTTGTCATTAAATTATATAGAAAATATATAATAATTATAATAATTTGAATGCCATGACAGACAACAACTTCTCTGAGTTTCTCACACTAAAGTAGTAGCTGCTGGTAGCTTCTCAGGTGCTGCTATTCCTGTCATTTAGGAGCGCATAGGAGAGAATATCATGTTACCCTTGAGCAGCTCTTCCTACAGTCAAGACTGAATAAGAATCGTCTCCTACCCTCCCCACTTCACTTCTACCTACCCCCTCTTCCCTAGAACAAACAAACTGGGAGAGGGTTCAGTGGCAGGAAAGATTTGTTTTAATCTATTAGCAAATAACACACCACAGCTGTGTCATAAGGCAGACAAGCGAATGATGTTTACTTTACAGGTGTGTCTGTTTCAAAAATGCTTAATCCTCCAGTCTAGCTCCACTGAGGGACAAAATGACAGGACTGGACTGACCAGGAGGACGGCAGAGAGGAAGGGGAAGTTTTTGTCTGTTGGACTGGGAGTCTGTGTACAGTGAAGGGAATCATGGGGGCTAGTTATTAGGGAGGGAGACCAATAAGAGAAGGGTCTCCCAGATACCAAGTGAAGACTGGTTTCTAGGTGACTAGATGGGGAAAATAAGAAAAGGTTTTCCAGCATCTGGAGTTGAACTGTTCAATACTATAGCCTCTAACCACATGTGGCTATTGAGTGTTTGAAATGTGGTTTTTGAGCACCTGAGATGCTGCTTGTCTGAGGTGTGTTGTGCAGTATAGAAGATGCACATCAGATTCTGAAGACTTAGTACAATAATATATATAATATCTCACCAGTGAACTCTTTACATTAATTCCATGGTAAAACGATAATAATAGTACTTACATGCTAAATAATAATAATTTGAAATATCTTCTATTATTTAAATTGTTTCCTCTTCCATTTAAAATTATGGCTCTTAGATCTCTTGCTGGCATGTCTTTCTATTGGTCAGTGCTGCCTCAGACTCAGCAGATGCTCTGGACTCGCTGGTGACTGACAGCAAGATTTCAAGCTTCTGGACATGACAAGTTTAAGTTGGAGGTCATACAAGCTTAGAATAGGACTTGTTTTCTAGCTAGATGGCTTTTATTTTTCACATTTATCAACCTACTGTCTCTTAAGAAGTTATAACATTAAATGGTATCTTCAGAAACAAACTTTTTGGAGATTGATAGAGAAATACTGCAAGCGTGTCTACGATATTCCATGAAAATATAGGCATTTTTAACTTTACTCCTAATGAAAGGGTTTTAATGATCTCATGTTAGACAGGATTGAAATTACGCGAACTATAGAAAAATGCTTTTAAGAGCTATCAAAATCACCCAAGATCAAACAGGTTTTGGGAAAAATAAAATATTTTTTTATTTTTTAGCTCAATTTTTTACCTACCTTTATTATTTTTTACTGTTTTTCTCATTTGAAGATTGGAAAATAGGGAAGAGGCAAAAAGGGGCCTGTAGCAATGTCAAGGAGACCCTTTTAAGGGCCTCTCTGTAAGGGCATGTTCTGGGGTTAGGATACAGAAAGGGTCCCTTGTGTTCTGTTTGTATAAAGTCAACAAACCGGTAGCTGACACACGTTCCTTCCTATTATGGTCACCGGGGCGGCTTTCGGACTGTCCTGCTCTCAAGTGGACACTGCATTTTATTGTGGTTAAAAAGCCACTTCCTTTTTCACCACAAATTTTAAAAAACCATTTCCCCAAGAAACTCCATCATGTTCACAGATTCCAGGTGCCAAGCAGGAGGTGGAGGCTCAGGAGACAACACACTCCAGGAACAAAAAGCCCTAGCAGAATGTCTCACCTTTTGCTCAGCAGGTGTCCCATGGACATAGAGGTGAGCTCCTGAGCCTTTCAAGGTGCCTACACCTCCTTTTGCCAAATTTACCCCGGAACTCTCTTCCATGGTGGAGACCAGGTTGCCAGCAACCAAGGTAAGGCCGGCAGTGTTGATGGTCAGCGTTCGCTCAACGGATCTGAAATAGTTCAGCATTCCCAAGCAGATGCGCTGAAACAAAGAAAGAAGAGGGTCAGGACCCTGGCCCTCGTTAGCCCCACCCTAGGGAGTAAAACTTAGTGGCTTCTGGAGGTTGGCAGGTCAACCGCATTGCTGAAAAAAGAACACACCACCCCCAGAAAGGCACTGATTTCGTGAAATGAAATCAGAACAAAGAGCAAAGTTACACATATGTTGTTGCTAGAATAGCTTAAAAGCACCTTCCTACCCAACCAACCATTTTCACACGCCTGGCCCTCACATACCTGCAGCTCCCTGATCCGCAGGTGACGTAGATACAGAAAGGACAAGTAGGACCCTCTCATCAGAACAGAATCCCCGTCCCTGGGCCCATCCCCATCATCCAAACCCAGCAGTTGTAGGGTCATTGCATAACTGTACCTTCAGCAGGAAGGAAAAACAGAATAAATGCCTTTTACCTCCAAGTGGTACAGCAAATTCACATACACTAAACTGGGGTCATTTTACTTAGCTTCAGGGAATATTGAAATAGCTACTTTTAAAAAACGCTTTGGAGGGAAAATAATTACCATGTATGTGTAGATATAAAAAAAGAAAATTCTCTTAGCAATCATTCTTGCTAAAACTCAAGTCCTGGGGCGAATCATTAATTTAGTTGTCTGATCTACTTTAACAGTCTTGCTTTCATCTCAGTGTCACATTTTTGAGTTAATATGTAACAGACATATTAATCAGTCACTCAATTTTCCCCACAGTGTTTAATCTATTTCCTTGAGTTACCAATAAAATGATTTATTTTACCCTTTCTCTTTTTTCTCCTTGACAAGCCCATCAGCACATTGGCTGAGACTTATTTGTGCTAAGTCATTCTCATTTTGTTCAATTGAAAGGTCATCTTCCTTCATGCTTTCATTCTATCAAAAAAAGGTAGCATTAGTTGGATTACATAAACATTTGCACTATTAACAAAAATCACAGGGTTACATACACCTCATGACTTAAGGTATATTTAGATGCACAAATAGAACATCACCTTGATTCATTTCAACTTGACAAAGGAAATCTGCATTTCAAAAATAAATTAGGAGTCACTTATTTAATCTTTGCTTGATGAAAATATCACAACTTTTCAATACCAGCCACTGCAACTCCCCTCCTTTTACATGATCCACTTTCTGAAAAGTCGATACACACATTTTTCTCAAGAATTTATCTATTTGGAAACTTAAGTCTCTCTGATTTATTCTTGTTCCAGGCTGAGAGAGATCACTGGATTAAAACACTCTTTCTGTGTTTTAGTTCTATGATTTATTTATTTAAAGTCTTGAGCCTGATTTCACATTTGTTAAATGGCATGATAATGGAAAATGTTGTTTCTGTGAGAATGAAATACAGGATGGATAGAAAACTCAGTGAGCAGCATTGTTATGTGCCCAGTTCATGGCAGAGCTGCCCTGGCGGTGAGTGTTCAGCTGGTCACGAAGGATATATCACAGAATTTGTAGCCTACACTTATCTCCACAGGCCCCTTCCTTGATGTTGAGAAGGATGTGGCCATTTTGATGATACTGGTGATACCCTCTGGACAGCCCCTCTCTTAGTTGCCTTCTCTGCCTGTCCCTGGGCACACACCCCATTCTCACAAGACATGTGGCACTGATGCCACGAAAACACTGAGTGGCAATGGCTTATGTTGGAACTTTAACCTTTGAGTTACTTGTATTCTAACCGTTGGTTCTTAGAATTCCAACAGGCCAATGACAGAAACTGTTAATTGTTCCCCAATACCCATTTTCCTTTTTTTTTTTCCATAGTAACTGTGTCTTTATCTTGAAGCATGGCTACCCAGATGAAAATGGGGTTTCTAAGCCTGCCTTGCAGCTGTGTATGCTATGTGACCAAGTTCTGGCCAGTGGAATGAAAGTGAAAATAACATGTGGCAGTTTCCCGCAATTTCTCTGAAGTGGCACTTTCCCCACCCCAATCTTCACCTGCATCTTAGGACATGAAAGTGACAGCTAAACCAGGTCGGGAAGTCACATTTGCTGGAACTACAAGAACTCAGGTTCCTGAAGACACCATTGAACAAGTGGCCACAGCATCCCATTACTTGCTACCCCTGGGTGCAAATATGAGGGAAAAAGAGAGAAATTGCCATTGCCTTTAATCTTATATTGTATTTTATCATTACCAATAGCCAATTCTAATGTTAGCAATTCAGTCCCCAGGCTCTAAATATAGACTACCACTCTTTATGACAGCAGTGAGGAAGAAAATTTTGGACAGGGATGTTAGAAAGAGTAGATGAGAGAGAAAGATGTCTAACTGGGTATAAGCAAGTGGTTTCCCATCCTGCCAGTAGGTAGAATGAGCTCTGGTTTGTTCTGGGTAAGGTGCTCGTCCGTGTGCTTCTGTGTAAGCATCCCACACCCACAGGGCTGAAAGCCCCCCTGGGGAGGTGATGTGTGCACGATAGTTCCTTAGTGCAGAACACAAGATCATCATCCCAAAGTAAAATGAGCTTCTGTTATGTTTTAAAACCATGGCAAAGCATATACTTCATGCAGGGAGTTGAATTTTGGCAGTTCCTAATGAATGAGAATTTGGGGTGAGAGGGGCTCCCAGGCCTTCGGTGCTCTCCTGCTGCAGTCCTGCTTGGCCCTGTGTGGTCCCAGAGGGCAGGTTTGTAGCCACAGCCTTTCTTTTACGGGACTGTGTTTTTTTTCAAAATTACCTAGAACTACATAAGAAGGAGCAGAAAGTGACGTCAAGTTACAGTGAGACACATTGAAGGAATCACTGACCAAACCAAAAAGTACTGCTGGAATGGCAGTTTGCCAGGAAGAAAGAAAGGGGGCATTACAGGCTAGGGAGAATAAAATAGCAGAGTCCAGCAACCTCCGGAAAGGGGGCCAACCACAACCCACAGGAGAGATTGCTTCGGGAAGTGCCAAGAGTCCTTATTTGTATTCCCTTAAGAGAACAGGGCGCAGAGCAGGTAACCACAGGGCTGACCAGAAGCCAGATGTCTGCTCCCTCTGTGCTCACTCATTTGGGGCAGTAGGTAAATACTCTGACATTTGGTCTTACCTGTGGCTGGTTTTTTTCCCAGTGAGGCCAACTTCATGTATTTTGACAATTTTGAGATCTTCACTGATTGCAAATCTCATTTTTCTTCTGGGAAATTGGCAGCGGAAGTGAAGTGGAGTGGAAGGTCGGGTGGAGGGAAATAATTCTAGGAAAGTAAGTCTATTGTGTATTCTCTATCCCCAAAATGTAGCTATAGCCTACTCGAGTACATCCAAAGGGGGAAAAATGACTAGAAAGATATATACTGACTGTTAACTGTTAAATCCTGTTACTTTACTTGGGTTGGTAAAATAATGGGTGATTTTTATTTGAACTTTTCTATATTTCCCAAATTTTCTATGATAAATGCATGCCATTACTGTCATCAGAAAATGATTTTTAAATGTTCTCTTGAATTTGAGAGGAAACCAGGAGGTTCCAAACCCAGATTACTAAGTGAATTTAGAATTAGAGCTGTGTTTAAAACAAACAGTGATCAGCTTTTAATTATCAATGTTTAAAAAGACATATTCAATATTAGGAATGTGAGAAAACACAGTTTCATAAGTTGCTGTTTGAGGGAAATGGTATAATAGCATTGGAAGAATCATGAAAATTTTTAATGTGGCCCAGAAAATCCACTTCTAATTACACTGGTCAACACTGAGATCATTACTGACTTAAAAAGGCCCTAATCTGTAGTATCTTGGTGTGCTGAACATGAATATAACCCTGAAATTTTTTTATTAGCTCTTGTTCTAAAGATATTTCATATAATTCATTTTAGTTTCACTGTGTAAATTTATCCAGTAGAACTGCAACAACATCCTAAATCAGCCTAGAATGATGTAATATTGCATCGTATTGCATAATACCATCATGCACACATCATCCAGAGTTGATTGCATCATCAAGATTCCAACAATGGAATCTTCTAGAAGAAGATGTCACAATTACTTTATATCAAAAGCACCACCAGCAGTTGGAGCCTTTCTTCAGAAAGGAAAGTACTCTGGTATTCTATTCTGATATTGAGGGCCTCATGAATGCCTTAGAAATCACTTGTGACCCACAAGAATGGAGACTATTTCTAGACTCTTCGAAACTGAATCTTAGGGCTGTGCTTTTGCACAATGGAAACCATCTTCCATCTATTCCAGTAGCGCATGCTGTCCACATGAAAGAGACATACAATAACTTAAAGCAGCTACTGAATTCCATTGAGTATAACAAGGACAGCTGGCACATCTGTGGTGATTTGAAGCTAGTTGCCCTTTTAATGGCACTGCAGCAGGGATATACAAAATACATGTTTTTCTTATGTGAGTGGGATAGCCAAGCAAGTGAATTGCACTACTGTGGAAGAAGTGGGCTTGCAGACAAAATGTAGCAGCTGGAGAGAAGAATATCCAGCACCCAGCTCTGGTCGAGGCTCACAAGATCCTGCTACCACCCCTTCACATCAAACTAGGTTTGGTGAAGAATTTCGTGAAAGTCGTGGACCGGACCTCGCCAGCTTTCCCATACCTGCATGAAAAATTTACTTGACTAAGCAAAGCAAAGATTAAAGAGGGAGTTTTTGTGGATCCTCAAGATTTGCGAGCTCTTCAAAGATGACCGGTTCAACAACTTGCTGCAGGGTAATGCAAAACAAGCATGGAGTGCTTTTCACCTAGTGTCTACAAACTTTCTTGGGAATGTTAGGGGAGAAAACTACAAGGAACTAGTAGAAGACATGCTGATGCAGTCTCAGAAATTTGGCTACAATATGTCTCTAAAGATCTACTCCCTTCATTCTCATCTGGATTTCTTCCCTGAAAACTCTGGTATGGTTAGTGATGAACATGGCAAACGTTTTCATCAAGATATCGCATCAATGGAACAAAGATACCAGGGAAAATGATCCACTACAATGCTGGCTGACTACTGCTGGACACTCCCCAGAGATGCTCCTGAACAGCTGTATAAGAGACAAGTGAAGAAATCTAAGAAATAGTCCATGACTTGATTTTTTACAGGAATTAACCATAGGCCCATTACTATTGGTATGCATTTCGTGATATAAACATCAATTTATTGCAGATTACAAAAACAATCAAAGCCAAAATTAGAATTTGACTGTCATATTCATGTTGAGCACATACACATTGATAGGAAATGATTAATTTTATCTCAGTAACATGACTTTTGTAAAAATTTGTTGACCAGCGTTACCTATCCTAAAGAAACACATATGTGTACAAGGAGGCAAATGAAAGAAAGTTCAGCAGGCATGGTTTCTAAATGGGGGGAAAGATGGCAGCATGGGGTGGTGGGGTGGTGGTTGTGTGCTGTAACATGTACAATAAAGGAGAATGCAGCCATTAAAAAGAACAGAGACAGATCTCCAGCACATACTGTTGGAAGAGAAAAGCAAGTTGCAGAAAGACATCCACACGGTATAAGATAGTGTTTATATAGAAAACTAAAACACAAACTTACACTAAGTATATTTTATGGGGACATCTGTATACTTTTCAATGCATTGAAAAGGCTCAAAGCAATAATAGTCTATAACTGAGGAAGTGGAAAGGTAGTAAAGCGTAGTCAAAAGAGAATTTAACATTTAAATAATGTTTCCTTTTTGTACAAGAAGTTTACAACTGCTTATTTATGACTCCTGTAGCTTAAAATTAAATTTAAAAAAAAACTTCCTCCTTCAAGAGAAAAATGGTAACCTCATGGTGGAGAAATCTGGCAAACAACAGTAGCTTCACCACATGAAGAAGAGCAACCCCCACACTAGACAAACTCAAGTTAGAGAACATTCTGCAGGCCACCTGGCCATCCGCTGAAGATCAACATCCAAACTGGAAAAACCTGAGAAAACTTCAGTGCTCTGAGGAGCCTGAGCCGACAGGATGATTCCATGCAATGTGGTCCCTCGCTAGGGTCCCAGAGCACTAAGAGCACATTCGTAGAAAACCAGTGACTTCCAGGTAAAGTATAGTTTACTTAACAGTAATGAACCAATGTTAGTGACAAATGGACCACAGTGATATAAGAGGTTAATAATAGGAAAGATTTGGTAAAGGGTCCCTGAGAACTCTGTACTATATTTGCAACTTTTCTGCAAATCAAAATTATTCCAAAAGAACACATTTATCTTTTTTTTTTTTTTAAACTCCCTCAAGAATGACTGGAGAACAGTATTCATTGAGAATTGATCAGGAACTGTTCTGGAGTTTTGCTACAATTACTATTTACATTCTCTCAGAACTGTCAGACAGTCCTATGAAGTTTGGGTTCCTCCATGCAGAAGGCCCCTCAGAAAGTTATTTTTCCCAGTGTATTAGTTATGAGCTGCCAACTTCAGAGTCAGGATGCTGACCACAACACAGGTGCTAAAATTCATACTTGACTGCTACATGCTTGCAGAAGAGTAATAGAGCTTTAAAATTTATACCCACATTCCTGTGACTCCTTCCCGCTGCTACTTGTTTGTTTGTTCCCAATCTCATCTGACCAGTATTTTATATTCAGAATGGCAACAGGTTACTCTCAGTGCCCTGATACTATATAGAGATACTGTAAATATGCCAAAGCAGAAATAATTAAAGAGGTCACAAATGACACCCATAGGAAAATATAAAGAAAAGTGGGAAACTCGTTGGTTGTTGTCTCTGAATTTCCTTTCTTAGACCCTGTATTATTTTCTGCTCCCTATTTGGAAAGCTCTCTCCAGCCTTTTGGTATGACTGATTCCTTTCCATTCTTCAGATTTCAGCTCAGATGCGCACCCTACTCCCAACTGTCTCTCAGAGGGCTTTCTTCTCTACCCCATTGGTCTTTACTTTCAGATTTAATTCATGACACCCACAAGTTAGATATGCATATTTGCTTCTTTCATCACTTTGTTATTGGGCGTTTCATTCCCCAAGCCCAACACAAGTCCTGGCACAAAGGCATTGTCCATGTAAAAATCACTGAATGAATGAATACATGGAAAACTGAAAAACGTGCATAACCTAACAGGATGCCTGAGTTATACGTCTCCCCTCATGCTTTGCCTCTAGAATCTATAGGCGTTCTAAGTCTCTTTAAGGTCTATATACAATAAGTCAACTTGAAAAATACAGTGCTCATATTTTTCTTTTTTAGTCAATTCCAAAAACATTTATGGGTCAGTAAATAGCCAGAAGACACTTCCTCTCCCTCCCCCTGCCCCTCTTCCCCCCTCATTCTCTCTCTCTCTTACACTCATACACACACACACACACACACACACACGCAAACACACACACACACACACACACACACACAGAGCCAGGGCTGTTCACAAGCTTTACCCACACCTTATCTTTTAACACCTGAAGATTCTATGAATCTATTCACCTCAAGGGAAGTGATGTTATTCCTCCCCCTTCACAGGGCTTCTTCAACCCATGCCCTTCTTTCCCCCCAGGGTCATCTGTTTCTCATACTACTCTTTATGTTTTCCATCTCTTCTTCTCCAGTGCTCTTTCCCCTCAGACTATAAGCACATTCGAGGTGCTCCATCTTAAATAAGCAAAGGAAGAAAAACTCTTCTCTGGAGCAATAAGTAACAGACTATAACTTCAAAAATGTTACCATTGTAAAGACAAATAGCCATTAACTTTGTGTAGAAACTTCCCTTTATTGTTGAACTTCATGCCTTTATTATGTAGCAGCCACATAACTGTCCTCCTTGCTTCCAATCTCTCCCTCTTCCAATCCAATTAACATCTACTGCCACATTAATCTTCATAGAAAATACAACATTGAAATATCACTTCCCATATAGAATAAAGCACAGATTCCTTTGTCTGGAACTTCTGGGCATCCACAACCATCTACTATACACCCGACCCTACAAAAAAAACATCTCTTCCCTATTTCCACATGAATCTTCCACTCAACCCAACTGGACGTGGAGCACTATTACAGTGTCTCCTCCATGAGGCTGCTCATGCGTCCTCCTTCTCTACCACTGCTTCCCCGAGCCCTGTGCTTTCTTCCAGTCAAGCTCAATTTCCTCCTCTTTCAAGAGGTTTTCCACTATAGAACCAACTGTGTGAGCACTTCCCCACAAAACACTACCAATGTTTAACAACTGTCTGACACAAGTGGTGTTTAGCATTAGAGTGTGTGACTTTGAATTAATATGTATCAGTTTAAGTATGTGTTCTGCAGCAGCAACAGCTTATACCTCTTTATACTCCCCCCTTTAATCTGCATTTAATCTTTTAAATAATGAAACAAATTTGACTAGATAATAGAGTGGGGTGGGGGGACTCTGAAAGACCATCAAGTAAATTTCTAAGAGTGGTGGTGAGTTGAACAGAAAGGCATATTAGTTACTTATTCCTTTCGTACCTGGTAGAGCTTGATGTTGTTATAAATATCCTCCCAGATTTGGTCATAGTTGCGCTGACGCAAACCTTGGGAAGTCATGAAAGCTGGATGAGAAGGAGCCAGCATGACAGTCTTTGCAGCGTGATCGTGGAGCACTTGCATTACTCGCTCAGGCTTGGAAATCTTGAATAGAAAAAAGAGAAGGACTGGTTTGGAGAAGGGTTATTCCCTTCTTCTCTGCAAGAATTTGGTCAGATACACATGAATAAGAAAGAAACTCCAGGTGGGGACTAGCCAATTAAAAAATATAAAAACCTCAAATATCATAATTCCCTTATGTATGTACATCCATACAACACTCTAAGTATTCAAGGAAACAGAATTTCATTTCAAATTCTGTAACAATGCCCTAAACACAACTATAGGTGGCATCCCCTCAAGGGTGGCACTGATGGAAAGATCAAAATCCATCAGTTTGGGGCACAAACTGTCTGCTGTTAGGAAGCTGCCAGGAGATGGAGAAGGCAGCTGTGTACTTGAGGGAGGCACAGACTTTGTAAGGACAGAGACGTAGACGCCTATCCTTTTGAATCTGGGTTTTTCCACATATAGCAGAACAAGTCTACCTGACAAGAATACTAATGATGTCTCTTTCAGGACTGCTGCAAAAAAAAATGCCATGTAAGACATGCTGAATAAATGTTTCTTCTTCATTTCTGAAGGTTAAGACTAGAATAATAGTCTCAGAGTTGAACTACTTCAGTGTAACACATATTGCTATACTTCAGTTATTTTAGTGTCAAAAGGAACCTCAAAAATCATTTAGCCCAGTCTATATCAAATCTCAATTGTAGAAGTAGAAAAATTCATCTTAAAATTCATATGGAATCTCTAGGGACCCGAAGATGTCAAAATAATTTTGAAAATGAAAAATAAATTTAGAGTATTCACACTTCCTGATTTCAAAACAAACTATAAATTTACAATAATCTAAACAGTGTGGTACTAGCATATATTAAATATGTAGACCAATGGGATAGAATAGAGAACCTAGAAATAAACCCTTGAGTGTATGGTCAAATTATCTTAGATAAGCAATCAACACCACTCAATGTAAAAAGGATAGCTTCTTCAACACATAATGCTAGGAAAACTGGATATACACATAAAATAAGATGGATACTTATCTTATACTGTATGACAAAACTAACTCAAAGTAGATTAAATATCTAAACATAAGACCTAATGCTCTGAAACTCTTATATATCTTCATGGTATTGAAATTAGCAATGATGCCTTGGATATGACACCAAATTGCACACCAAAAAGCAAAAACAGACACATTTGACTACATCAAACTTAAAAACTTCTGTGTATCAAAGATACAATTAACAGAATGAAAAGTCAAGTGACAGAATGGGAGAAAATATTTGTGAATCATATATCTGATAAAGGGTTAATATCTAGAATGTATAAAGAACTCCAATAGCAAAAAAAAAAAAAAAATCAAGCCACAATTTAAAAACTGACATAGGATTTCAATAGACATTTCTGCAACTACGATATATAAATGACCAGCAAAGATATGAAGAGATGCTCAAAATCACTACTCATCAGAGAAATGCAAAACAAAACCATAATGAGACATCATTTCAAACTGCCTGGGATTGTTACTATAAAAAAGAAAAGAAAAGAAAAAAACAGCAGGTTTTAGTGAGGATATGAAGAAATTGAAACCCTTGCGTCCAGTTGGTGGCACTGTAAAATGTTGCAACTGCTATGAAAACTATTATGGGGATTCCTTAAAAAAAAAAATTAAAAACAGAATTACCTTATAGTGCAGTGATTCTAGTTCTGGGTATATATCCAAAAGAATTGAAAACAGGATCTCAAAGAGATATTTCCACATCCATGTTCATATTGGATTGCTTACAATAGCCATAAGATAAAAGCAACCCAAATATCCATCAACAAATGAAAAGATTAACAAAGTGTGGTGGATACATACAAGGGAATATTATCAGCCTTAAAAAGGCTGCAACCTGAATTAACCTTGAGGACATTATGGTGAGTGAAACAAGTCCACCTAGAGTATTCAAACTCATAGAGACAGGAAGCAGAATGTTGGCTGACAGGGGTTTGAGGGAGAGAGAAATGAGGAGTTATTGACTCATGGAACTCATTAGAGTTCCAGTTTGCCAGGTGAGAAGAGTTCTGAACATTGAATACAGTGATGATGGTGTAACAATAAGCATGTCCTTAATACCACTGAGCTGAACACTTAGAAATGGTAAAAATTATATCATATCATGCATATCTTACCATAACTTAGGAAAAGAGGGAAAAATACTACAAAGAGATCCTGTGTGCCCTTCATTCAATTTCTCCCAATGTTGACGTTTTGCAAAACTATGGTACAATATCACACCTGGATACTGACAGCAACACAGTCAAGATATAGAACATTTCCATTACAACAGCTCTCATGTTGCCCTTTTATTTCTATACTCCTTCCCCTTTCCCACCAGTCTTTCCTTAGTCCCTAGAATCCACGAATCTGTTTTCCACTTCTAGAGTGTTGTATAAATAGATTCATACACTTTTAATGGAATTGGCTCTTTTCACTCTTAGTTCTTTGAAGATTCTTCCAGATTCTTTGGTAAATCATGAGTGTGTTCTTTTTTACAGCTGAATGCTATTCCACAGTGTAAATGTACCCGAGTTAGTTTAACTGCTCACCCACTGAAGGATATCCTGGTTGTTTTCTGGTTGGGATTATTGTGAATAAAGCTGATACAAATGTTCATTTATAAAAAGAGAAGGAAACCCCATCACACAGAGGTACACGTCCCATAACATGGACAAACCTTGAGGATACAATGCTAAGTAAAATAAGCCAGTTACAAAAAGACCATTACTTACGTGAGGTCTATAAGAGTAGTCAAATTTCTAGAAACAAAGCAAAATGGTGGGTGCTAGAGGCTGGGGGTGGAGGGAGGAGGAAGCAGGGAGTTGTTGTTTAGTAGGTATAGAGTTTCAGTTTTGTAAAGTGAAAAAAGTTCTGGAGATCTGCTTTACAACAGTGTGAATGTATTGAATGCTACTGACCTGAACACTTAAAAGTAGCTAAGATGATCAATTTTATGCTGTGAGTTTATTTTTAACCACAATAAAAATAGGATGGAGCCCAATATTTTTGTTTCACAGATGAGGAAACTAAATTTTAAGGTTATGTGACTAGAAAGATATCATATAGAGACTTAACACTCAAGCTGAACTAACTTCAGCTCTTTTGGAAATTGTTACTCTTTTGAAAGCAAACAGAATGATGAAAGCTTAGTAATTAGGTTAGAGAATTACAAGTAAGGCCTTCATGGCTAGTATTTTTTTAAAAGGGAAAGGAAAGTGAATAATCTGAGAAGGACTTAGCAATTTTATCTACAAAGGAACATAGTTATTTTCTTACCTTCAAAAACTTAGCTTGGAATTGCATTAATGTATCTATTCTTCTCTGTTCTTTCAGTTTGGTCAAAAGCTTTTTTTGCCAAGGATCACATTTGGGCTTAATCTAGTGGACAAACACACACAAAGTTACAGTAGAACAGAATGGTTCTCAATAAATTATAAGCCAAGCGGTTCAAGGGCCTTCATGCTAGAGAATTTACTAGAACATGTGAAGTCTCGGAAAGAGTCTGCATGGGTTCACAGATGCATGGAGGGAATTCCTGCCGGTTCCTAGCCCACGAGATGCAGTAGATCCATCGGGATGACGCAGACCTGATAACCAGCTGTATTTCAAAATTAGTTTTATGGCGGTCTGTACACCAACATACTGATAACTCTCACACTTACATTTCAGCTCAAAGCTTCAGTCTGTTTTGTCCAACTACCTCCTTGAGAGCTATACTTGGTTGACAAGTACAACAATGGTAAACAGAAAGTTTGGCGTCCCTTATACTGACAACTCATTTGCTCAAGCTCTAGTTAGCTGACTGCCCCCTCCCCCCACCTTTCCCTCTGTCCATCTTTAACATCCAAGATATAGAATACCTGATCCTCATTGTTCAGGGACTGCAATTTTGCCTAATCACTAACATTTCTTTTTAACCCCAAAAGCAGTTTTGGTGGTGCCTTCCTGGACATTCATAGTCATATACAGAACAGTAAAAAAATTGAGTCCCCCAAATCCACATTCCTAGCTGAGGCCAGCAAGGTGATAGGCAGTCATTTCTGTGCTCATGCTGTACATTAGTATCCCTTTTGTGGCCTATTTAAGTGCCACATTTTTATGTTTGTGCTTTTTGGTGGTGATTTCATTCTTAAAAATGGTGCCCAGGGTAGTCCCGCTGTGCTGGGTACAAGAGGCTGTGACATGTGTGATAGAAGAAATACATGTGGTCAGTAATGACCATGTGACTTGCAGTGTTGTTGGCCACAAGTTTGATGTTAACGAATCAGCCACATATTACATAAAGTGCCCTTAAACAGGAACATAGTTCTGTATTAATTAGTTGATGAACCTAACCCTGTATTTCCCCCCATGAATAATGGTTCAATATTTGTTAATTCTGTGTTGGTGACAATTTTATAGACTATACCACAAATAGCAAGAACTGATTGTACTTGCCACTCCCCCAAATCATCTAGTTTAATGTGCTTAGTTATTGTTTGTGAATCGTCCATCTCCAGCACCACGGACCATGCCTGAGACATGGTATGTGCACAATGAATAGTTTTTGACTGAAAACCTGGAGTTACAAAATTCAGTTACACTTTTGGACGTTATTTTTTTCTCATCAAGTAGCCAAGATCACTAACAATGCAAAGGGAGTTTTGACCCAATAGAAAGGGGTGCACAAGTATGGGGAACTTCAGAGAAGGCAGATCAGCATGGTCAACTTACTGGGCCTGAGGCAGGAAGGAGCTGGGAGACCCTGAAGCATAAGGCCCAGTTCTCTGCCTTGACTTTTCTGAGAGCAGCAGGTCCCTGTGCATGGTCCTAGGGGGTGATTTGCTCAGAGCACTGAGGAGGGGGACAAAGGGACTGACGGAGCTGGTGCTGCCAGGTTGGCCTGCCTGCTTGGAGGAGAGTGAGTGACATCTTGCTGGCAGCACTGTCAGGTGGCTGTCCCCACAGGTCTCCTACCTTTAGGAAGGAAATCCAGTTGGCTCTCTTTTTCAAGGCCATACCAGATGCTGCCAAGCCCCGGCTTGCTGCCTTAGCTATCCCAGCATCATAGTCTGGAAATGATTGCATTCTCTGTTGCTCCATGAAGATGCTTTGAAATTTTTGGCAGACCTAAACCGAATTAAAAAGAGAGAAGTGTAGCCCAGAAAAAAGTTGTAGGCAATTTCAAAAGCAGTTTTTCAAAGTCTTCGATTCAAACTAATTCATGAAACTTGTCTCTGACAGTCACAGGTCCTTAAATGTGTATACCTGTAAGGCACATGTGCTCAGCTTATTACCACCCTATGTGTGTGTGTACACACGGGTGCATTACGTGTTCCAAATATCTGCCCCAAAGATTGACAATATATGTAATATATCCATTTATATGTATTTTGACTCGGATACTAAATGGGAAGTAAGCTGTCTGCCTTTGGAAATGCATTCACTTTTTCTGGCAGCCTTGTAAACTGGACATCTAAGGATTAGATAAACTCTGCTCCCAGCAATCTGACCAAGATGTTGCTGGAGAGAAGGGTCCACACGCTAGTGCCCGTTAAAACCCTTTAGGTACCTCAGCCAATCCTCAGACTGAGCCTACCAGTGATTTCTCTGACATAATTTCCTACTGCCAAAATGCTGAGCCCTTCCTCCTTCATTCTCCAGTACCCATCTGGGCCTATGAGTCTGTGGGAGCTCCGTCATCATTACACTGGCCACGCTGGGTCATGATTTCCTCACCACTTGCGGAGCCTTTTAAAGGCACAGATTGTGGATCTCAAGAACCGTATGGTGATGGTTGCGCAACAGTGTGGATGGACTTAATGCCCTTGAACTGTGTACTTAGCAGTGGTTAAAATCATAAATCTTATGCTACATATATTTTATTACACCAACACACAATCTACCACAGTGCTGGCATACACTAGGACCTCAACAAAAGTTTCTGGAAGGAATGAACGAGTTCGTGAATCTCAGAGTTGATTGTTTCAGTGAAAGGTGGTACCTTCCAGACTGTACTTTCTACTACTGTTTCCTCTATCCACATGTAGCTGTTTAACACTTAAATATAAATTAGTTAAACTAGACAAGATTTCAGATTGAGTTCTTTGGTTACACCTGCCACTTTTCAAGTACTCAACAGCCTCCAGTAACTAGAGGTTAACACACGGGGCAGCGCAGACACAGATCAGATCCTCCAGGGCAGGAAGCTCAGTGAGATCGTGCTCCTCAGGGTGGGTGGCAAGCTGCTTCAAAGGGTCAGATAGGGTTTTGGTTTTTTTTTTTAATATTTTTTTAAATTATTTTTTATTTATACATACAAGCAGGGGTACAGGCCAGAGGCATGGGGCGGCGAGAGGGTTCACCAGAGCCAGAGCGGGGAGCAGAACAGGCAGATCAGAAATACACTGCTGAGGGGAGCAGCGGGCTAGGCAGGAGAGGTCTGCCGCGCCATGTGGGATTCTCCCTGGAAGGGGTCAGATAGGGTTTTAGCCTCGGCGGACCAGATGGTCTCTGTGGCTACCACATAACGTGGTGGCTGCAGTGGGAGAGCAGCCATAGATAACACATAAATGAATGACATGGCTGTGTTCCCATAACACTTTAAAAGAAAAACACAGACTATGGGCTGCTGAATGCAGTTTGCAGACACTACTCTAGGGCATTAGGGAACCAGAATAAATAGTACCCCAACATAGGAACTCTTCCAACAACAGGAACTCTTCCTACATAAAAATTGGTTGTAATGTGACTGATTTTCTTGGGGATACAATTAGCATGGCACATAATACTGTTATAAGAAAATCAAAAGTGCAAGTTATCCCTTTGTAAAAAGCTGTTCTTTGGGAGAACGCTGCTCTGTGAGAGTATTTAGACAGTCACATGTTCTTTTGTTATCACTGAGCATCTGCTGTGTTATAATTTATTTTTGTCTTGACTCTCCTTAAACATCATTTGATTCTGATTCTGTTTTTTGACCATCATGACACTTGGTGATAATGAGAGTGATGGATAGTTGCTAGGAAGAATTCTGCCACAGGTAGTCTGCTGGTGACAGGGAAATAGAGGCAAAAAGTAAACACCATCCCCTCAGAGAAACCAGAGGACACAGGATACCATCACTCCAGTGACCTCAAGAGCCTGTGCTACATACTACAATAGTAGAAATAATTCTGGTTAAAGAATGCTGGAAGTAAAAACTCAAGGTCAAGGTGTAGGGTAAATGAAAGAATGATCAGGATTTTCCACCCTACCATTAGCATTAATGACAGACCCCCACGGTCCTACACGCATGCCTGATGGCAGGCACCTGAAGTGGGGTGTGGGCATGCGTGAGTGGGCACACCTGGGCCTGGAGACTGAGCATACAGGCAGCAACAGCGGTAGCAGCAGAGAACAAAGCATGGCAGCAGAGGACTATGTGGCGGGGTGCAGCAGAGACCGCGAGAGTGAGTAAAGAGTCACAGGGAGCTGGGAGGCCTGTCAGCCTCCCGGCCTCCTGGCCCTCTTGCCTGCCCTGCACCTAGTTGCCTTTCTACAAATAATGCAGAAAGATAATTAAAAGCCTGAAAAAGCCGCTGCAGAGGGCTCCGGACTCCTCCTTTACCCATCAGCCCTGGGGCCCCGTGCCTTCCTGCCATTACACAAGGCAAATGGTGATAGAGCAAGCAGAGACTCCTTCTAACATCAAGAGTATTCAGAAACATTCAAGTTTTATTTTTCCCTGTTTGGGTCAGTCAGGTTGTTACTTTGACCCAGTGAGAATATGTGCTTGCAGATATTCTACACCCAGAGCTAGAAATATTCCTTTATTGTTGTAAATCTGGCTAAGAACTTTGCTATAACAAATCTAAAGTTCTCTACCATGATCCTATTCTTCCCTCGGAAACATGTTATATCATGACTTCTGATCATAGGAGTTATTTTTCAGGGGCACATCACTGTGTTAGAAGAGAAACTGCGAGACACTAAACATCACTACACAGTATACACTGGGATGAACAAAAAGCATCTTGCTGGTAGGAGAGACACTGCAGCACTTTCTGACAGTCAAATAGCTTTAGACACTCAAAAACTCTGCCACACAAATTTGCCAAATCTTGGCTACATTTATGTCATTTATTATGGATTATAATCTATATTTTTTTCCTAAATTCTGAAGGAAAATAAAAGCCTAGAATCCCTCAGGACTGGATATTCAGGAGTCCCATTACTCATATAAAGAGGAAGTTCAACTGCTAATCTAAATCTCACCTATTACTGTTCTAGTTATCATCTAAAACAATTGCAGCAGTACAAATATCCAACTTTGGGGCAAATGTTGAGGTTTTCTTTTATGAATACCTATCGATATTAAGAAAGAGTCCATCAAGTACCAAGGAAAACAGCTCCATTTCCTTAGCGGCTCCCACTAGCTCTTCCACATCGTAGGGGATATTGAAATGGGAGAGCAGGAGCCTCAGCTGAGGTTTCAGGTCTTCTGTTTCTGTCGTGTGTTGTGGCAGGACAAAAGGTGCTTCTGGTCTCATTGACCCTGAAAAAAGTTCAAACCAGGAGTATTAAGATCATTGAACACCAGCTGGGGGAGGAAAGGGAGAGTCCCCTGAGATAACTGGAGGTAGGGCCTCCTCTGTTGTTAGGGAGGTCAGTCTGTTCACTGGCCCAACCTTCTCGGCCACAATTATAGACTGCACCACAATTGGCCTTAAACATCATCTTTTTTCTATTGTTATTTTACATCTTTTACATTGTGTATTCCCCTTGGGTAGCCCACCACCGATTCACCTGTAACCCATCACCATAGTCCCTTGTGCTCTTTTCTCCCCCATTGTGAGCCCTTATCCTCCCCCTCCCATGCTGGGCGTCTCTCTTGTTTGGTTCCCCTATATTCCTGCTATAAGTGAAACCATTCGATATTTTTCTCTTTCTTTCTGGCTTATCTTGATGAGCATGATCCCTTCTAGTCACCTTAAACATCCCTCATCAGCCCTATCTGACAAATCCTTGGTGCCAGTTTTCTGGGGGAGGAGAAAGATCCCCTCAGCTTCTTACAGCCTGCAAGAGAAAATCAACAGACCCTTTAGGGACTGACTTAGTGGGAGCAAAACTATTTATAGTCCCTTATGGTAAACAAAGAGAATGATTTATAATTAAGCAACTAATCAGAACAGCTGAGTGCTTTCACCTGGCTCATTCCAACACACCAGCAAGGACCCATTTTAGATGCCTTCTCTTCTCTGGTGGATTGGCTGCCATTCCAGGTGCCCCCTTTATAGACCCCATGTAAATATGTCACTCAGTGAAAAGCTGATCAGGTTTCTTAATCATCTATAACCAAGGGCAGGAAGACTGTCATATTGATTCAGATAAGGGAAGTCTTTTAAAATCATGTAATGTTAAAACTGGAAAGGACCTTAGAGATCATTTAATATGAAAGGCTTATTTTGGAGATGAGTAAACTGAGAGCCAAGGAGATGGCATGACATAGACGTGAAAGTCTACAGTGAGGCTGTTACCGGAACCAAGCTGCCTTAGCAGTGGGTGCCTGCAGGAGCCGGTGGGGCCTCTTACCCCGCTGCTCCAGAGCAGTTATGGCAGTTGCTCCTGCCCAGTAACTGCCGTTTTGAATGGACCAATCAGGTGCTAGGAGATGATGGGTAGGTCCAATCAGCTCCAGGATTGAAAATGGTCCAATCAGACTTGTGGATGGTACTCTGGGAGAGGATATAAGCCAGGATTGGAGGGACCTGAAGGGAAGGGGAAAAGAAAAGAACAGGAGAAGACCATGAAGACGACACCAGCTCCCAGGAGAAGAAAGACGACGGTTCCAGACTCGGAAGAGAGAAGAAAGAAGTCCGTTCCTGGCCTCCGAGGAAGAAAGAAGAAAAGAAGCATCCAGCAGCCGCCCTCCGAGGAGGAAGAGAAGCCGAAGGACTCTGCATAGACTGGGCCTCCGGTCCTGTCTCTGACGTAGCCTGAAAGGAGCCCCAGAGGCCCTGGGCCTGGTGTCTCAGAGGCCTGTTTGTTGGTCTAACCCAGCACCTCCCAAGGAGCTGCCGTCCCCGCTGCGTTCTGGGTGAGGCGGCCGCCACTTGAGGATGCAGTGAGCTCTGTTTCCCCCGTCTGTAAAATAAACCCCATGTTTGCTGTTCCTGTAGCCTGAAGTCTCCTGCAATTGTGCGCGCGGGTGAGACCCACAGACAGTGCCCTGTGCTCTCATCAGGCGCTGGCCTTTGTTGTATTTGGCCTTTTGGCCTTTTGGGGCTTTTTGGTGGCTCTTGCTGCAGAGCCTGGGCATTTGTGCCCTGTCCGCCCCTATTTCAAGGCTAGGGCAGGAGCAGGTCTAGAACTCAGCACATCCAAATTCAAGTTCATTGCTTTTTGCCTGTTGCTAAATTTTCTAATTATAACAATAGATACAACAGTTTCTAAGAGAAGTATTTGCTATTGTTTCCCCATCATAAAATAGTAACATTTGTTTATTAAAAAGATCTAACATTTTGGTGTATAAAAAACTTCAAGCAAGATAACATGACAATCACAATTTTCTTTTCTCCATGCTATCCCAGGAGAATGAAGACTAATTTCCTACCTGAAATGCTGGCATCTGTAGGGCCTGGAGATGCAGAACCCTGTATATCAGGGTCAGTGTCTTTAACACGGACCTTCTCATTTTTCTGACCAGCCTCAGGGACTTCATCAACAGTCACACTCAGCACTTTGGAAATGGGCAGATACTGGAGCGCCTGTGGAAGGACACAGCCAAAAGGTGTCTGTCAACTCACTTCTCAAAGAAGCTTCCAGACTTCAATTCAGGGAGAAGTCTTTTCTTTGACAGAGAAGGAAAGAGAGAGATGTTGGTCTCAGGAGTGCACCCATTCATCAGAAGCTAAATCTGCAGCCAGGAGACCTGGTACTGTCACAATTTCTAAGTGACCTTCACCTTGGGGCAGGTGTACATTGATCAAGCACCCATAAGGGACAAGATACTGTGTGAGGTGCTAGGGATGCAAAGATGAGTAAGTCATGTACCAACCTCAAAGAGTTCACAGATGAGCAGGAAACCCAGAATAATGAGCAAATTATTTTATCGTGTGACTGGGAAGAGCAGTGTCAGAGGTGCACCCAATTTTAACAGACTAGGGAAGAGATGAAATAAAAATGACAGCCAGGTGTCTGGTTTGGATCACTCCATAGATGGAGCCATCATCCACTCTGTGCATGGTGTTGTCACTGAGATGGGAGTAGAGGAGTAGGTACAGATTTAGGTGGCAAAACAATCTTTCTAAAATGAAAATGTGATCCTGTCCCTCCTTTCTGGTGTCTCCAGCCTGGGTTAGGGCCACTCCTCTGTGACTCTTTACCCTGTACTTACACTTAATCTGTTCTTCTCATCGCATGGTATTTCAGTTTCAATGGGGGCTATTGTATTTGCCTCTTTTCCTTCTAGCTTGGGGCCCAGTTACTATGCAGCAAAGACCAGACCTTTTGCTGCGTGTTGGCCCAGGAACATACCTGGCAAATATCACACCCTCAAAGAGATACTGTGAAATAAAAAAAGTGGACCTATATTCAAAAGCATCCCAGACATGATGATGAAATCAAAAACTTAGAGTGATGTGAAATAGTACAGAAGCAACTTTCAGAAAGCGAGCTTAATGAAGTGATTTATTAGAGCAAGGTTCCAAAAGAAAACAGTGATGTGTTATTTTCCTGTTACTTACAGGGCAGATGGAATACAGAAACTGACAATCTAAAACTGGGCAACAGGTGTGAGAAAACAAAGTGTTGACCATTGGGGAGGGCACTGTGCTATCAAGTAACATGCTGCACATACCTGCAGATAGTGGTGAATAGTCCTGAGTGAGTGCAGGTGACACACTAGCCATTTTGTGTAAATAGTCAGGTCTTCCTGTGTCACTAAATTAGGGGGATTGTTTTTTCCCATAAGAAAGTTTTCTCGTGCAACTGACAATCTTTCAGCTCTCTGAAGGGCATCATTATACTCCTGCATAATGTAGGCAACTTGTTTCTATTTAAGAGAGATGCAAAGACAGAACGTGACTATTTGCAAGTCTTATTATCTTAGTCATTTGTTTCCAAGCATAGAAAGGAATGCTGTTTGGAGGCCTAAAAAAGGGCCCTTGGAATATCAAAAATCTTCTATATTCTGAATTTGACTGACAGGGCAGTGATCACATTCTTAGGACTCTGGAAGAAAGAGACAAGCAAAGTCAGTGCATAAGGATGTTTGGTAACGGAGTCAGTGTCTTAGATTTTTACCTATAGCAAAGGAGGCCAAATCTATGAAGAAAAGCACATTTTCTATCACACAAAACTTCCTCAAACCACATTCTTAAAAATAGGTACCATTATTTTCTGTCACAAGCATGACAGGCAAGTAGGTTAGTTCCTATTAGATCCTTTACCATCTTTAGCTGCGACTTAAATTTTTTTTTGCCAAGCTATATACCATTGGTGGGAATATAAATTGATAGAGCCATTATGGAAAACAGTATAGAGATTTATTCCAAAATTAAAAATAAACCTACCATATGATCCAGCAATTCCACTCCTGGGGATATTTTCAAAGGAAATGAAATCAGTACCTTGAAGAGATACCTATATCCCCATTTGTATTGTAACATTTACTTATAGTCAAGGAAAGAACCTGAAAGTGTGTTGATGTATGAATGCATAAAGAACATGAATTATATAGACAAACTGATGGTAGGTAGGTAGGTAGACAGACATAGAAATAGATATCTTACCTGATACATATACATAGATATAGATATACACATATATCAATAATACATACAAATGAAGTATGATTCATTCATGAGAAAGAAAATTCTGACATCTGCAACAACATGGATGAATCTGGAGAACATTATATTAAGTGAACTAAGCCAGACAGGGAAAGACAAATACTGCATGATCTCATGATATCACGTATATGTGGAATCATTAAAAAAAAAGTTCAACTCATAGAAGGAGAACATAGATTGGTGGTTACCAGGGTTCTGTGGGAAGGGATGGGGAGATATTGGCTGAGGAGTACAAATTTGCAATTAAGTAGGATGAATAAGTCTAGATATCTAATGCGCAGGCATGATGTCTCTAGTAGTATAGAGACAAACTTATTAGTCATTTTGAATCATTATGAAAAATAGACCACAGTTTACGTTCATGGGTTTCCTACCTTGTAGAGAGGATAAAGTTGCTCCATGATTTTACTGTGCTGGCAAAATCTCTTCCACCTAAGCATGTGTAAATATTTACTCTGGACCAGCTGGGTAGTTCTCTCTGTATAATACTTTGACAACAACAGTAATAATAATTAACAGTTAGAACTATAATGGAAAGTTTTAATTTAGTCTTAGGAACACTAACAACAGGGAAACCAGTATCTGGTTGTTGGAAAAGTGTATTTTTTCTATACGAAAACCATAAAATTAGGAAACCTGGCTCAATATATCACTTGAATTTAAATGAAGAAAGTATGCATTTCTAAATCTATATAATCTGTTGCCAACGGAACAGATTGGAGTCTAAAATACAAAGCACGGTATAGGCAAGAGCGTCTATTTGTATGTCAAAATAGTTAAATAAGTCAACTCTTTAAATATTTTATTTCTGATGCTAGCGATAATACTGGCTATGATGTAGTAAGTGGACCAGACTTATCCTTCTATCAAAAACAACAGAAAATAGAGCAAAATACACAAAGCAACTGCATTCTGACATGGGATAACATGCAGCGTAGGACTGTGGTCCTTGGAAAAAGGGAAACTCAAGAAATCACCCTGATTTTCTGCCTAACCAAGGCAGTTTCTGAATCATGGCGTGGGAAGTGGAATTCTAAGCAAAGAACGATGATCTCTCTTTGTGAAGGAGAGAAAAATTGAAGTTTGGGAAGCTAGTCAGCTGGAATTTGCAGGGCAGAGCACTGGCAGGGAGGAGGTTATGCAGGGAAAGGGTTCCAGAAACCTGCACAGGGATGCTTTGAATATCTGGCAGGGTGCTAAGTCATGCATGCAAAAGGTGAAACTCTAGGAGCCTGTGCAAAGAGAACTGTTAACTGAGCAGTTCTCCCAGTTCATGCAGGGCTAGGAAATGCTCTGGCTTCAATCAGAGAGTGAAGCATACTGAGGCGTTCAATGGACACAACAGAGGGGTCACACTTTAGTAATGAGGATTTAGTAATAGAGTAAAGGTCACCCTAAATGTGCGTTAACCAGGCTTAAAACCAAGACTTGAAAGTATGAAGCTGATATGCAGGTAACTTAATTGCTTACCAAAATGAAGTCAACACTCTTTAAAAAAATACAATTATGTAAAATTGACATTGTCTCACATCCAAAAAAAAAAGTACTAGATATGCAAAGAAGCAGGAAAATGTAATCTATAAACAGGAGAAAATAAATGAAGAGAACCAGAAACAGCAATGGTACCAGTGACAACAAAATCATCAACAAGGACTTTATTTTTTAAATTGTACCTTTTTTTTTTAAATTGAGGTAACACAGGTTTATAACACCATATATAAGTCAGAGGTACAGGTTCACATCTCTTCAGATGTGTCTTTCCACATCACTCCCCTAGTACCAAATGTTCCCTGTTCCTACCCTTTGCTTCTCTCTGATGATAAACACTGTTCTCTATAGACAAGTTAAAAAAACCAGAAATGGTAAGGAAAGAGTCCTGGATGAAGTCAACAGTTTGACTTGCAAATAGAATCCAACATCTTTTGTTTCATTGTGATTAATTTATTATTAATAATAAATAACAATAAATTAACAATAATTATTAATAATTTATTATTAATGTTAACTAGTTTCTAATGAACTAGTTTGAATGCATAGTGAGGCTATAACTTATAATACAAGAGTAAAGAACGAGGAATTTAAAAAGTCAAAACAGTAAGTGGTCATTATGGAAAATCTAGAAAATATTTAAAAGAAGATGAAATTATTCTGTCACCCAAAGAAAGACTGTTACATTTTAATCTATGTTCTTCAAGTGATTTTCCTATGCACACACATAGACAATGTTGTTAACTAATATTACATAAAAACATAATTCCCTATTATTATGCCAAGAAAATGTTTAAACCAGAAAAATATTCTACCAACTACCAGTTTTTCTTCTCCTATTGTTAGATATTTAAGTAATTCCAATTTTTTCACTTTTATTCCTATGATTCCTTTATGCAAAATCTCTCTCCCTGTGTTTTGAATTATTTTCTTAAGAGATTTCCAGAAATACCTTCTCTAAGTCAGCCAATAGCTTTCTAAGGACAGAGACTTAGTGTTGTACTGTCTCATTGTACCAGCACAGGGAGTAATCAGTAGAAACTTCAATTGGTTAGTGACTCTAACTAAATCGAACTGAACTGAGGCGTGGTCTCTCACAAAGAACAGAATTTACCGTACCAAGTACTGCAAACTACATATATAGAGAAAATCCCACTGTGGCCAGAGGATACACCAGAAAGCCAACTTTGTTTATAAAGTTCTGTAAATTCCAAATCTGCTTTTCAAATTGCAAAATGACCCTTACCTGCAACAGAAGCAAAGGTAAATTTTCAGGCGTGTACTCTCTTCTTAGGCAGCTCTCTAGCTCCCTCTGCATGACATCTGCTTGAACAACAAGGGGCTTTGGCTCAGCCACCTGAATCCGTGGGCAACCAAGCAAAGGGAAATAAGGAAATACAATCTTCAGGGGTTATGACAGAAACTGACATACACTTTATGAGAGTTCTTATACAATACATGCTACTATACGGCAGCTCCCAAATAACAAATTTAACATCACAAGTCAAGAACTGTAAAATTGAATTCATGAGAAAAATCAGCTATCTCCAAGGGAGTTGTGACTCAGCACTAAGCTGAGTGTTGGGGTGATTTTGTTCTCACAACCACTGTCAATAACATCAGATATTTGTTTGTAAGAATTAATTTTTCTTGCCAGACATTTCTAAAAGTCACAAAAATCTAATTTGTTATATTGAGCAGCCCTGTCCCCTCCTCACCTGTAAAGTTTGCTTTAGTGCCAGCTCTCTTTCTCTTCGAAAGTAAGAAATGTCCTTTGGTATTCGAACAGAGCTGCAGAAAGGTTCATGCAATAGTAGTTGTCATTACAGAAGTTATAGTAAACCCCATTGTAAATAGGCCCTTCCAATCTGCTCATTTCTAAATAACTATGTATCATATTATACTGGATTGCTGGGGGCATGACAAGCCACACGCTTCTGCTTTCCAAGGGCTCTTAGGTATTTGTTTTTGCTAAATCTTTCTCTGGGCCACTTTTCCTCTCTTCCCCGCATTGACACTATCTTTCCTTTTCCCCAAAGTTCCCCTCTCTCTTCCAACTCCAGAGTACAGGATGGGCCATGATGGTGAGAATTTTTGTTTTTCCCACATGTATTTCTGTAGTCTTACTGCTAACAAGTACTGTGCTTATCAGACTTTGATCTCAAGCTAATTGACACCTCTTATTGGTCAAATAAAATCTTATCATTAAAATGTTTTTATCTTTGTTTTTGCTCAAATATCAGAGGGGGAAAGTAACTTTAAAATCTCAAAAATAAAACACTTTGGAAAAAAAATTGAACCAAAGTTTCTGCTTCAGAAAAATTATTTACACCTAGGAAAAACACAGCAGAGCTGCCTGCTTAAGCCTCCCAGACCTTCGACGTGGGAGCTGTTTGTGCTGTGGGCTCTGACACAGGAGGCACCAGCAATATCCCTCTCCAGGGGGTCTGGTAAAAAGGCGTGACCAAGGTCAGGAGGAGGAGAGCTCCCCATTTTGGTGTCAGCTATTTCCCTAAAATCTGTGGGAGCATCAAGAGACAGCAACCCTGGTGTAGAGGCCACGTTCTCAAGATGGGCCTTTGCAAACATTGCAAGGTCACTCTGGAACACATGTAGGAAGCTGCCTAGCGAGGTGAGGAGGAGTACAGGCAGCAACATCTAGGCTAATGTTGTTCATATGAGTCTACCCATACTGGCGGATAAGTCTTAAGGGATGATGCAAATAGACTGTTAGTTTGCACCCTTGCCAGCAGCCCCTCCACCACAGCCCCTGGAGGCAGTGGTCCTAGAAAAAAGGCACCAGGCTGACAGGAGGGCCCTCAGCCATGTGAGCCTAGCAACCTGCCAAGCCGTCTGTGTGGAGTTCCCATCTGCAGTGGAGATAATGCCTTCTTATCTCCTCACACTGCTGCTTTGTTGAAAAAGAAATTTTTTTTTTTTTAATGAGGCAGGCTCTGAAAGTGCCATGGGAGTAAAAACATTGATAAAGCAGATGTATACTTTCTGTGATTACTGGGTACCCGAATCCTGGTTAGCCTCGTTGAGGAGAAGAAACAGGAACCAACTCCAAAGGGGGCAAGCTATTAAACGGGCAGTCAGGGAAGCAGAAGAAACCCATTTCTTTTACTGCCCTATTGTCTGGGGACATCGGGCAGGGTCCGGGTGTGTTGTCCCAACCCTGTCTTACTCAGATAATGTCTTTCCTCTCAGTTAACCTCGATGTGTCTCTGAAGGCTGTAAAAGAGACTGGTGAACATAAAGGGTGTATACAGCAACCTGTAAAGAGATCACTGTTTGTTCAGAAATAAACATTGTTTATTAAACAAACAAACATTCACACTTTTTTTTTTTCATTCAACAAGCAGTAATGAAACTCTTCTAACCACCTCAAAGACCTGGGCTTACGTGGTAAAATGAATGCTAATGTGGTAAAATATAAAACAAACAAAAAGATAAAATCAGGCAAGCACACAGTAATCCTTCAGTTCTCAATAAATTTTTTGGTTTAGTGAGGAATGACAATGCTAAATTGATTATCAGGAGCAGACATTTCCTATTATTCTTTGTCTCCAGAACCTACGACAACACCTGGCAAAAGTATTGACTGGAGTATTTAGATTTTCCAGGTGTAGTGTCTGGTGGTTTGGGGGATAAGAGAAACACATGTATACAGAAATTCCCCATCACTGCGTCTTAAAAAGCACTTCAACAAGCCTTTCTTTCTTTCTTTAAAGATTTATTTATATTTGCATACAAGCTGGGGTGCAGGCCAGAGGTGTGGGGCGGTGAGAAGGTTCACCAGAGACAGAGTGGGAAGCAGAATAAGCAGATCGACAGATATACACTGATGAGGGGAGCAGTAGGCGAGGCAATAGAGGTCTGCTGCGCCATGTGGGAATCTTGCCCTGCCGGGCATTGGACTTGCATCACAGCCACAGACTACTCCAACAGCCCTGCGCTTAAACTGCTGAGCCACCAGGGAGGCCCAAGAAGCCTTTCTTATAGCAATGTACCTCCAGAGTCCAGGAGCTGCTTGTTCTGACTAATCGTAACAATATTAACATTTGATCTATGCCTAGTGTGTAATAGTTTTCAACAGGCTGTAACACGGTCCTTATAAAGCTGGCAAGGCACTCATTTTTAATCTTGTTTTTCAAACAAAGAAGCCAAAATAGAGAGAAATTATGACATGCATGGCTCAATTTCCTTTCTATTTCATCATGAAATCTGCTTCATATACTCAAGTGCTTTAAATACCAAACATAAAACACACTGAATGCTAATGCTGCTATTTACTGCTGCTGCTTCCCCTGCTCTGCCCTCTCCAACCCTGAGTTTTCTCTGCTGTTCAATCTAATAGGGTCCTCAAATAATTCCTCTTGATCATTTGTGGCAAATGATCAAAACGGAGAGGTATGCAAGGGATCTTTGCTATTGATATTTAGGGGCTGATCTGGCTACACTATTTGTCCAAAACAACTAAATTGCTATAGAAGAGCTCCTGCACAGAACACTTTACATTACCAAATACCCAGCACTATTTGTTGTGAAAGTCCTCATCAACAGCAAGATCAACTTCAACTAAAATATTATTGAATGAAAAGATCGCTTTTCTTTGAGCATTATTTGTATGATAGCTTCTGGAACTTGAGACAATTATATTCGTGAAATGGAAGTGCACGTTTCCATTTTCTTTGGTGGAACATTGCCTCTAAATGCCTTGACAATTCTAGAATATAGGAGGACCTTAGGAGCAGCAGGCAAATTTGAGCTTGAGATAATGCCAACAGTCCGTGTTGGAGATAGTGTAGTGAGAGTGGGATGAAAGCCCGAGAAGGCCTTGCCTGCGCACTGCACTATTTACCTGTAAGCTCCACGAGCTGTTCCCTGAAAAATCCCCCGTTCTATTTCGGACTTCAGTTCAGTCAACTGAACAGCCAGTTCCTTCTCCAACAGTTGGATCCTTTCTGTGGAAGCAACCTTGTAAATTTCATCCATGGCTTACAATTAATGTTTTTCTGTATCCCTGAAAAGAAAGAGCACAAAGTTCATGGCTGACTTCCTCAGTGACCATTACCTAGTGTGTGGGATTTTGTCCAAAAAGTCATGTCAACTTTGTGGAACTTGAACAGTGTGAGGAAACAGCCACACTAGATAGTGGCTGTTTATGATTTAATTACCATTTAGTGAACAGTCGAGAAAACACAGGTTAAAATCTCCTCTGACCATGTCTTTGTTCAGTCCAGACATCTTCAGAAATTTCTCTACTACAGCTTTGTCGGTAGTTGTGTTTGCTTGTTTTTTAAATGAAAATACATCCTCCTTCCTGACCTCTGTAGTCTTCAGAAAGACATGTGGGCCTTACTCGTGAAATGCTCTGAATGGTGGTTATTGTTGACTTAAAATTTTCACTTCAATTGGAACAAACTACAGGTGTGTATAGGATCCTCTATGCACTTGGAGTATTTTGTCATAAGCCTTTTTGAAGGCATGAGCTTCTAACTAGGGAGAATATCCTGAGGGTGGAGTGCTATCTAATGTGATCTTGCCCCATTTTGGAAGAAAATCCTATTTATGGATTGGAATGGGTTTTTAAAATTTTGAATGTTTATATTTGGCATAACATCTTCACCATTAAATAAAATAGTTCATCACCCCTTCTCTCCACCCACTTTACAGCCTGTCAAATTCAACACAACTATTTGCTTAGTAACTAGCGTCAATATTCTAATTAACAACATAGATTAACTGCATGACCCAGAAGTTGGGAACCCATGAAATGCCAGGGATTCCCTCCATGATGTATTCCCTACTGCTGCCCTAGAAACGGAGTAAACCAGGGGGAACCAGGTTGACCCAGTTGATGGGTCCTCACCCAGGAGTTTATAATTGTAGGACATGACCCAAAAGCAGACGCACACACCTTGTGAAACAAGGGGATTTATTTACACAAGGACAGAGGAGAGAGAATTTACAGGCTGGCACATGGTCCCCGGCCATCTGTACTTCCCCAGATAGCATCTGCTCAGTAGTCCAAAACTACAGCAAGCTGGGGGCTTCACCAGGAGCACACCCCCTCACCAGTGGGAGGAAGCCAGAAGTCTCAACTCCGCCCTATTACCCATCAGCCCCACCTCAGGAAGTGGAGTCTAGAAAGCTCCGTCTTCTACCATCGAGTTGGCTATGGCGCATCCACTGGCCCAAAGGTTGGTTTTCAGTCTTCCTCTTACATCCTTACCTGTACCAGACAGGTAGAAATAAAGGTCTTTTTTAGAGAGGTTTAAAATATTTAAGCTTCCATTTTCTTTAATGTTTCTAGATTTTCATTCTTTCAGAGATAGTTCATTTCCTCAAGTTCATCTGTTACAAACTGTGGAGATATTTTGTGTAGAGAGTTCCTTTGGGAGCCTACTTATTCTTTTTATAAATACTGAAAATGGAAATGAACGTCCATGTTCAGTGTAGGCTGTGAACCTGCTGAGTAATAAATCTGCCATGTTTGGCATATTGTTGGAGCTCTACAAAATGCACTGTTGTTGTTCTCAGCAAAAGTAAAATGTTGTTATGAAAAATATTTGCCACTTGGCAGTGTCCTTTCAAGCTGGGCAAACAGTGAGACAGCTGCCTTAACAGCTGCATTCCAGCCGTCAGCCAAGAGTGGCAGCAACACAGACCGAATGATTCTTCTCCCAGGATGGACATTCTGTCTTCATTTCCTGATCATTTCAACACTTCACAGCTCAGAAATAAGAACATTTAATCCTGTGCCGTTCAGCCTGCTACACAGTCAAGTACAGTATACACAATAACATGAAGAAAGGTTAGTCATTGACAACTGTCCCTGTAATGGATCCAACCCAGAGGAATCTGTGCTGGCTAAGCACTCACGCCCAGCATTAAAAGATGAACAACTGTTATTTTGGAAGGTGGATAGGATGGTTCCATTTATTGAGGACCTATTCTGTGTCAGGCAGCACTAAGACTCATTTTAAGTCTCAGAAAAGAAATTCTCAAGAATTGATTCAATTGTGTCCTTAAAAAATAAGTACCTGTAATAAACTATGGATTGCAAACAAAAAATCTTTCCTAGAATAAAAAAAAAAGTGGTAAAATATAAGCACTAAGACAAAGAGTTTCATTGAGGTTTGAGGGTGGTTAAACCAGGTGCAATTAGATCAGAAATGAGTGACTTTAGACTCTGCTAGTAAAATGTACAAAGATGGAAAAAATTTCAAGGTGGCTACTAAAAGGATAGAAATGTAACCTAGAGCTGACCAAACAAGTGGAAGTGAGGGATAGGAAGGGGTCTTTTAATTCTAATAGAAGGCAGGAAAAGATAGGGAAAAAAAGGATAAAAACAAAAAGAAATTTGGTAGATGTCACTTCAAATATATCAGTGATTAAAATAAATATAAATGGGGCCTCCCCGGTGGCGCAGCGGTTGGGCACTGCACTGTGGAGCTGTCAGCAGCGGCGACGCGAGTTTGATGCCCGGCTGGGGAGAGTCCCACATGGCGCGGCAGACTTCTCCTGCCTCGCCCACTGCTCCCCTCAGCAGTGTATTTCTGATCTGCCTGTTCTGCTACCCGCTCTGCCTCTGGTGAACCCTCTCGCCGCCCCACGCCTCTGGCCTGTACCCCAGCTTGTATGTATAAATAAAAAAATAAATCTTTTAAAAATATATATAAATGGATTAAGTCCATCTATCAAAACACATAAATCAGCACAGCTTCAAACATTTTTAGTTTTTCAAGCATTTTTAGTTTTATATTTTTTAAAGATTTATTTATTTATACATACAAGCTGGGGTACAGGCCAGAGGCATGGGGCGGTGAGAGCGTTCACCAGAGACAGAGTGGGGAGCAGAACAGGCAGATCGACAGAAATACACTGCTGAGGGGAGCAGCGGGCGAGGCAGGAGAGGTCTGCCATACCATGCGGGATTCTCCACAGCTGGGCGTCGAACTCGCTTGGCGCGTGCTGCCGACAGCTCCACAGTGCAGCGCTCAACCGCTGCGCCAGCAGGGAGGCCCGCTTCAAGCATTTTTAAAACATAAAATTAGATAATATGATGCATACCAAAATGAAACAATTATTCTTATGCTAGCAAATGCCAGAATTCAAACTGATAAGCAAGCAGGCCCCATATCAGAGGGGGAGGGGAGTGCAGGGCAGGGGAGAACAATTCAGCCTTCAAGATGTTCTGCACAGATACACTATAATCTTTTTGGACAAACATTTTTAATGCTTGGTCATCTTGAGCATCAAAACGTTCTTCCTGTGTGTGGGAATGAAATTTCTCCAATTTTAAATTACAAGACAAATTCTGGATCAGTAGGGCCAAGGCCAAGCTGTTTTAACAAAAAGCTTAATGGCTGTTTGTATAAATCTGTTTAAAGTAACAGGGCTGATGTGAATGGTCCACGGGAGTAGAGATGCCTAACTCCTCATGTGCATTTAAGGACCCAGCTTCTTTCCAAGTCAGCTCCACTATCCACTAGACAATGTTCAAACACTTCAGTGAGGCTATAGCACATGACCTTGTGGGGAGAGGACACATAAAAAAGGCATATCTGATCACTGAAATAACCTGCTTCTACTTCTAGTGTACTGAGAGTTTGGGGTTTTGTTTGTTTGTTTTCTAGTGTGTATTGATTTGTGTTAACTTTTTTCTACATCTAGAGTGAAGCATGTGATTTTCCTCACTTATTTTATAATTTGAATTTCACAGATTTTTAATTATTAACCCAAAATTTCTTTCTTGGAATAAACCTCATGTGGGCAAAATTTATTATCTTAAAGAAAAGTAGATTCAATTTGCTGGTATGTTGCTTAGGATTTTTGCATATGTGTTCTTAAAAGAAATTGGCCTGACATTTTCTTATTACGATCTTGGTCAGATATTTGTATCAAGATTATCCTACCCTCATAAAAAAAAAAATGAATTGCTCCTTTTTCTTCCATTTTCTAAAAACATTTACTATAAACAGGTATTATTTCTTCCTTAAATGTTTGGAATAATTCACCTATGAAACATTTCAATCTGAAATTTCCTTTTTGGGAAGATTTTTAATTGCAGGTTAATTTGCTCAACATTTTATTATTACTCATATTTTTTTGTGTTAATTTTAATGACTTTTTAAAATTTTTCATCTAAGTAGACAATTTTTTTGGTGTAAGGTCATTTCATAATACCCTTTTATATTTTTAAACACTTTGTTGAGATGTAATTAACACACCCTACAATAAACCCACAATGATTTCAAAAATCATTGAAAGTGGACAATTTAGTGATTTTTAGTGTACTCATTGAGTTGTGTAACCATCATCACAATCTATTTTAGAACATTTTTATCACCCCCAAAAGAAACCTGTCACCCATTAGCAGGCATTTCCCACTTTTCTCTGTCACCCCCCCCCCAGCAATAAGCAACATGACTCTACTTTCTATCTCTGTAGATTTTACCATTCTGAAAATTTTATATATAAGTGGGATCATATTATATGTAGTCTTTTGTGACTGCCTTCTTTTATTTAGCATTATGTTTTTAAGGTTCATTGATATTTCAGCATTTATCAGCACATTTATTTTTATGGCTGAATAATATTCCATTGTATGGCTTTCTACATTTAGTTTATTGGTTCATCAGATGATGGGCATTTTGGTTGTTTACACTTTTTGGCAACTAGGAATGATGCTGCTGTGAACATTCATGTAAAACTTTTTGCTGACTGTTTTCCAAAGCTGTTGCATAATTTTACATTCCTACCAACTATGTATGAGAGTTCCAAAATCTCAACATCCTTTGTCACACTTGTTATTTTCTTTCTTATTTTAGACACCAAATGAATGTGAAGCAGTATCTCATTGTGGTTTTAATTTGCATTTTTCTAGTGGTCAGTGATGAGCTTCTTTTCGTGTGCTTATTGGTCATTTGTTTATACCCTCTTTGGAGAAATATCTATTTAAGTTCTTTGTCTTTTTTAATTGAGGTTTTTTTATTGTTGTTGTTTTAACTGATAAGTTATGAATTATTTATTTGTTTTAGAAATATGTCCTTTATCAGCTATGTGGTTTGCAAATATTTTCTCCCATTCTGTGGGTAATCTTTCTTGATATTGTCCTTTGAAGTCTTATCTTTTTAAAGTCTTTCAGTTGTGTGGTGCTGTCTTTTACATTCCTGATATTTCTGTACTTATTTTATCTTGATCAATCTTATTAGGGATTTAACAATTTTATTAACCTTTTCGAATGAGCCATATTTAGTTTTATTGCATTTTCTTTAGTTTACTTATAGTTCCCTTCTCTTTCACTCTTCTGCCCTTAACTACTGTGGGCTAAGCATATTTAGTAAGTTCTGCCTTTTAAAATTTTTAGGTTAGCTCTTTAACCTCCTGCCTCACGCAATTACAAAATCTGGCAAATGTCCTGAGAGGGACAAATGTTAACCACGTGTTTCATGCTGGCATTGTCTCTGGGATTTTGTCACTTTAGCACTGTGGACAGATTTTATTCTGCCTTTCCAATCCAACTTCCTTTGTGGATATGTCTCTATGAAGTTTCTGTTTGACAATGTGGCTGTCTTTCTTCTCATTCCTGGAATTCTGTCCTTCAAATGTTTTGAGCTTTGTCTTCCACTCCATCAAGTTCAATTTCTGGCAAAAACTTGAGGGAGAGACTTGTTATATGTTTGATATAGTCCCATCTTCTAGGAGGAATTTATCTCCTAAGCTCCATAGGACCTCAGATTTTACTCTGCTTTTCTGGCCTAGCTCCCTGATCTCTTTTATAATCCAGCATTCTGCAAATATCTAATGGTATCCTTTAGACTTCTTTACATTCAAGTCTGTCATGCCTGCAACTATGACCTTCAAACCCCTCTTAGCCTCTCTTTGTCCCAATAGAATCCCTTTGCAAAAGCAGAGCCACTGTGACCAGAATTGATCTAAGAAAATAGGCAAGGATTGTCAACTCACTGGAGGGCTCTTCCTGCTCTGGAATTTTAGTTCTTCTAGTCTTTGTTGTGTTCATAACTTTCCAATGTTTTTAAAACTTATGACTATGTAATTTATCTGCCTTAGTGGGAGCATGGCCTTTTTACTAAATACAAATTGAAGTAGAAGTCTCAGTACTTGCTTGAGAAATACTGTATACAATATACTCTGATGATTTTTCCTCTATTTCATTTAAAACAGACTTCTGCTTATACTATTAATCAATATCAGGATCTACCCAAGGATCACAACCTACATTTTAAGAAAAACTGGTTTAAACTCTGGGAAAATCAAGGTATGTTGAAACTGTTTGGAAGAGGAGGCTGATCTAATGAATTGAATAAACCTCAATTTCTTGAAGTATAGAATTATGCCTATATTTCTCCTGGAGGGCTGACAAAGTTAGCTCTTGATTTCAATCTAACTTCTCATTCTGCAAATGCCGTGGCAAATTTAATTTTGTTCTACCCCTTCAGTTTTTTCTCAGTCAAAATAAAAATTTTGAGATATAATTGACATCTAACCTTATCTTAGTTTCAGGAACGCAGCATGCAAAATCAAATTTTTAGGATTTGTCTTAGTGATTAGTATTATATTTCCATAATTTCTAAGTTTCAATTTTTTGTTCCACAAGGAACACAATTATCATAAAAAATTATCATAATTTCTTTCGAAAAAAAGAAAGAAAGAAAAAACATTCCTGCCCCCAAAAGTACCTTCCTCAAACTTTGGTGCCCCCTGCCCCCCTCTGCCCCCCCCGCCCCGGTCACTGTGTCTTTGTAATTTAAGTAATAATTTGCTCATGGAAGAATTTTTAACTTCTAAGTGTGGAAAAAAGCATGTGTGGAAGCTTCTGCTCTGTGGTCATTATCAGTAAGTGTCTATGTCATAAGTAGAAAATAAGTGACTGGTTCCCTAGCAGAAACAGCCAAACAGCCGCTCACTGTGCCTGGTTCACTGTCCCAAAATAAAAGAATCCTTAAGTTTTGTATATTGATTACTGATTCACTAATAAAAGCAAATTTATCGCCAAGTTTTCTAATATTGACAGCTGAAGATCTGTGATAACCTTTGTGGCTACAGTAACCACGTCACCATCTTTTCTACCAAAAGCTGACTAACTACAAAATAGGTAATGTTGGTAATTTTGTGGTTTTGTCTTTCCCACATTTTTGTGCATTTTGTTATTTGATGAACTAGTCCTTCTAAAATGTTGACTTTCTTGAAAGTCAACATTTTTATTCTAAATGTTTTGTTTCTGAGTATTCCTTTGACAATTCTATATATTCCACCAAGATTTTATGTGCTTATGCAACAGAGGAATAGTCACCAGTCAGAAAAAAAGTAAGAGCAATTAAAGGACTCTTTAAATTACTTTTTTCCAGAAGTGAAACTTCTGTGACAGTAGGACTTCAACCTAGTTGATTCTATTTCTTTTTCTGACTCTTGGTTTGTTAGGTTTTTGTTTCCTGATTAAGTTGATTTTCATGCTAGCTCTGATTTCAATGTAACTGCTTCTTCTTTGGTGGCAGCAGTGTTGATAATACAGCTTTTAATGGTCTGATTGTCTAATCTTTGGGAGACAACCAATGACAGAATATCTAGTTGGATTTTATGTCTGTCCTGAGAATTCTGTTTTTTGTCAGCTGAGATACAACTTTCCTTTGCATCTGAATCTTGAGACATTGGTTTACTTGTAACTGGTTTCACTAGGAGGTTGGGATGTTTCTCATATCAACCACTGCAGTACTGATTTATTTCACTGTCGCCAACCACTCATGAAACCCTCTATGTTGTGTTTCAAGTTGCATGCCACTGAGTTCAAGTCAATTAAGAGAAAAATATTTTTGTGCCCACTGGAATGAAAACAGTCACTGAAGAGCTGGAGCTGTGAGCAATAACCAATGAGTTTTTGTACTTGGATACATTTGATCCACCTGTGACTAATGTTATAAAGCTAAGGTTATTGGTTCTTTTGGTGTGTTTTTAACATCTTTCTTCTTTGAAAAAGGAAGGCATAGCTATTCTTTTTAAAATAGTCAATATGTGATAAATATTCTCTGAAATCAACTTCTTTCTCCCCCATTAGAGGTGAATGTATCAGAAAGTTGTCATTTAATTACACTACAAAGGGATATCTAATTCTAACAGATAGATTTGCCATCAGAAAGGACAAATCAGAGAATGAATAAAATCTGAAATTGTTTTTACATGGTTTTAGAAAAAGGTGTAGAGATTTTAAAGAAAGTTTTGTTTGGTTTGTATAACCACTCTACAAATGAGCCTGAATTAGTAATGGAATGAGAATGATTGCTTCTGACTTGTTTGGAACTTCATGAGCTTCTTCAAGAGCTGTGTGTCAAAAAATAAGTTATGAATAAACCTAAAGTTTTGCCCCCAATCACCCCACAGTCTGATTGGACAAGTGCTACAAAATAGCAAATACACTAAGAGTGAGACTTTCAACTATAAGCTCTGTAGAGTTTCTTTCATTCCTTTTCATAGCTTTCCTAGAAAATTACTATGATTCATACATTAAGTGAGGTTTTGTATTTTCCATGTACTTTGTTGACCTTTGGAACAGTGGTACTGAACTGGGGATAATTTTAATCCTTTCCTGTCCTGGAGATTTTATTGTCACGGCCATAAGTTTGTGTGCGTGCATGTGAGTTTTCGTGTGTGTGCACACAAGCATGAATGCTATTGGAATCTAGAGAGTGGAGGCCCGGGATGCTAACTATCCCACAACATACAGGACAGCCCTCTACACCAAAAAAATATCTGTTAAAATGTTGATAGTACAGAAGTTGAGAAACCCTGTTCTAAAGAAAAAGATATGTTCAAGTCTCTTAAATTAATTAAATGAGAAAAATCACTAAGTAAATTTACGTGGTCAAAACCATGTCTTAGGAAGAAATTTGGAGGAAAAACTGACACCTTAACCAGATGTCTTGATGGATAAGCAATGTGTATCACTTTCTAGAGTCAGAAAATAAGACAGTTTTGTGCAGTAAAGGATTAACACAGCATGTCTAGGTCCTATAAACCTTTCAGTTTCCAAAGAAAGATTTGGCTCTTGCTCAACTTCTGGAGCATGACCTCTAAGCCCTCGGAATATACTATCTGATAAGAATGTTTTTGTTAACCTGGGAACTTAGGCCATACTAGATAGTCTATACTAACAAGATGATTTATGGTAGGGGTCCTGAGGTATCAGCTTGATTTCTGGTCATCAATCAGATGGATAATCAGTCATGTCTATGTGACCAGCCCACAATAAAAAACCTGAACACTGAGACTCAGGGGAGATTCCCTAGTTGGTTACTCCAAGCATATTGTCCACACAGTGTAGCTAGGAGAATTCAGTGTTTGACGCCTACATGGCCTCACTGGAAGAAGACAATTGGAAGCTTATGCCTGGTCTTTCCTGAACTTTGCCCTATGTCTCTTTTTCAGTTGCTGATTTAAATGTCTCTTTTCACTGTAATAAACTATAGCCATGAGTATTAATTTGAGTTAACTCTGAGTTCTGTTTCCTTCTAGTGAATTATCCCTAAGAACAAAGGTGGTCTTACGGGTCCCCTAAAACTCACTTTGCAATCCCGAGATACAGTAACATCAGCAAAAAGTCATCCTGTCTGGTTCTCATTGCCCAAGTAAATGTAAACTGGAATCTTTCCTGGAAGTTACTAATAAAAACAACCATGTCTCTGATTTTGGCAATTCTGATGAGTGAAGACACATGATTTCTGGATGTGGCAATCATGTAAAAACTGCTGTTTTCCATCTTGAAGAGAATAACTGTAAATTTGGAGACCTTGATAATTTTTTGTAGGGTTGTTTTTTTTCCTTTAAATACTTGTGACCATTGTTGCTTTGGTGGTGGGTGTGGTATCATACACATTTGTAGAGGGGTGAATGTACACCTCTAAAACATGTAGTGTTATAAATCATTACCTGAATAAACATAATTAAAAGTATACTCTGAGATTTTTAATTTTATAAGTTTGTCCTTCTAAAGTTTGGACTTCTTTGCAAATCTTTACATATAAACTTTCCTTTTCTAAATGCTTTAGTTTCTGAGTAGCTTATGCTCTATTTCAGCAGGTGGTAGTTTGAATCAATATTTTAGTAGTCTGGTTAAGAGAATCACACTCTACTTTTTGTGGTTTATCTACAGGAATGCTCAGAAGTGGCTCTGAGAATCAGACATTACAGGCAAAATATCTTACCCAAACCAGACATCAAAGGCAGCCCTCCCTCCACTTGAGAAATAAACTGTAAAAGAGTCTGTGTTTTTAAATCATATCACAAGTATGTAACACTGCTATAAATTCTTCCAAGGCTATCAAAGAAAGAACTTATATACATAAAATCTTAGGCTAGTTGTTAAAAGACTAGTTCCTTTTGAGATTAAAGAAGAATTTTTTTAACCTAAAAATAACTTCTTTTAATTCTGATACTGAATAGCCTAACTTTAAATTTGTAGTTTATTTTTGGGTAATGAAAGTAATAATGCTTTTTATGTTGTGTTCAAGCATTCACTACTTTAGATATTAACAGTGCAATGTATTACAAGTTTTGGCTTTAGCTATCTCTGAAAAAATATTTTAAGATATTAAAGATACTTTTATTTTGCTAGAAATCATAAATTGTAAAACCATAAATGTTCCATGGAATTCTCAGGAGTATTTTTAAATACAATTTTAAATGGGTTTCTTGTGTACCAATATGATTTATATTTTAAATAACATATTTATAAAGTTAAAAGAAACTGCAGTGGTGAAAAGTGAACTTTCCAATTCAGTGAGAAGATTCTGGACAACTGCCCTATAAACATCAATCTTATATTTCAGACAAGAAATGATTCACATTCTTTACTAGTTCAGTAAACAGATTTTTTTTCCTAAGAAATACCCTACAAATTAATGAGCATTTAACTTTAAAGTAACCAAGGAATCTACCTTTCAAGGTTTTTTAGAATTTATCCTAAGATGCACTAAAATTTAATTTAATATGATTAGATTAAGGAAAATTAGATCAAAAATTATTATTTTAACTATGACTAGGTCCAGCTCACTTTACAATCTTCTTTTCATAAAGACTAAGATCTCTTTAACAGTTTAAGCAATTTTGGAAATTTTTAAGTGGGTAGAATTCCATTACGATAAGCTTCATTCTTCTGTCGGTACTTCTTTCTATGATCTGACTACCACCCAGAGCAAAGTCATTTTTCTGATAAGGCCACAAAGAAATAAGTTGAATGGGATAATCAGAGTCACAGAGATAAAGTCTTTCAGCAGTAGTTACCTTATTTAATAAAGCTATTTTTCTGGTCAGCTATTTGTACACTCTGTACTCACCATTTAAATGTATTCTGTCCTTTAAATATATTCTGAGGTCTGTTGCTCAGAGAAATGGCATGTTTTAAAGAGACCTATGTTTAAAGTATAACCGGTTTCTATTAGAGCTTTTGACTATTAAAATTCAGAGTTTGTCAAGGGATAAATCTTTGCTCATTTCAGACACAAGACATGCACATAGTTTTTCCTCCAGCAAATCTCACATCTTTTTAAATTTTAAGACTGGCTAAAGCACCTGCAGAATTAATTTTTTTCCTAATCATGTAGGTTTTACACTTAGATTCTACACAGAGGCAGTGGTTAAATAGCAACAATGGCTGAGAAGTAAGAGTCATTTGTTAAAGGCTTCATGTTGAATCTATTTATTTGTATGCACACTAGAAAAGCAACATTTTCTCTAGTGAGGGTTGGCTAGTGTCTGAAAAGAATATTCTGTAGATAGGGACATGCAATGGTATTGATTAAAACAGTAGTTCTATCTGTAAAATAAACAACATACTTTTATAATTTTATTTCCCAGATAGATAATCAACCGGAGTAGGGGATTTGGGAGGATTCTTATTTCAAATAGGCTATCTCACTTTCTTCCACATCTTTCAAAGTCATTCCTTTTGGACATTTGTTAAGAGTTAACATCTTTCCCAAATAACATTTAGCATGCATTTAAAATTTAATACTTATAAAGTTCCACAAAATATAAACTTCTCTATGGGTGATTGTAGGGTAAAAGATCAGGATTTTCCCCCCTCCTGCCATTAGCATTAATGGTAGATCCCTGTGTTTCTACAAGCATGCCTGATGGCGGGCACCTGAAGTAGGGTGTGGGCATACGTGAGTGGGCCTGGAAAGACTGGGCATATAAGGGCGGCGTCACAGGGGGCAGCAGCAGAGAACAGAGTGTGGTGGTAGAGGGTCCCGCGGTGGGGTGCAGGAGAGAAACCACAAGCAAACGCCAGAGAGCCCAGAAAGAGTGAAGATATGTTGGGTTCTGGGAGGCCTGCAGCTTCCCGGTCCCCCTGCCTGCCCTGTACGTGGTTGCCTCACTACAAAAGATCATTAAAAGCCTGAAAAAGCCACCGAGGGCTCCAGGACTCCTTTTACCCATCTGCCCAGATCATAGAAAACCTGCTCTGTGCCTTGCTGGCACCACAGTGGTGTACGCTGATATTTTGAATGCTATTCATTTGAAAATTCTATCACTTTAAAATGTTGGAGTGAGCCATTAACTTAATTTTACTATCTATTACTAGGCTATGACTTGTACTTTGAAAAACACTGGCTTGATTCAACCCATGGGGACGCTGAAGAATGAAGAAATTGAATGTCTTAAGTTCATAAGGAATGTGGGCAGCACTCATTTGCATAATTCTGGTAAGTCAATTAACCACTAGAATATAAATTTTCTGTATATGGATTATTTTTCTGTTTTGTCTAAGTCATTATTGCTTTTTTTTCCCCTCCTCTTCACTCCATTGCCATTTACCTCAGTGTTTCATACCCATTTTTTCTCCTCATGTCTTTGAAGCTAATACTGGTCATGTGGGTATTTGTTCGAAATTACTAAGTGGAAAGGTATTTTCATTCAACAAGGCTAATGAAAATTAAGAATCTAGTCCAATCCTGCCACCAGGTTAAAAAGTAGATGACAGCACAAGATAGAGATAAAGAACTAAAACACAAACAGGCCAACTTTATCAAGAAATCAAAACAAAGCTTTAGTGGGCAAATATTTATTGAGTATTCTGTGTTGGTCATTATACTTCTGTCATCTATTGTTTCCTTCTTTTTATTGTATTTATGTTCATGTCTTATCACCCATATCTGACAATAAGCAACTTGAAAACAGAATCCAAGCATAAATTTGCCTTTGAATCTCCAATAGCACCTAGCACAGTATCTTAAATCAACAAATACTTTATTACTAGAGATCAGTAATTACTTGCAGAATGAACAAATCAAATACACCAATATGAAAATAAAGAACTACCTTCGCTTTCAAACCTCTTTCTCTTAGCATCGCATGAGCAAAGAAAGCATTATTCCAAGTACCCGCTGTGTGTGGACCATAACCCCCACTCCCAAACGAACAACAAAATGCTAGAATAGGGCCTCCCTGGTGGTGCAATGGGCTCTCAGCCTATGAAACTATCCGCAGCCACTAAAGCACAAGTTTGATCCTGGCCAGGGAGTTTCCCACATGGCACAGCAGACCTCTCCTGCCTCTCCCACTGCTCCCCTCAGCAGTGTATTTCAGTCAGTCTGCCTGTTCTGCTCCTCACTCTGTCTCTAGTGAATCTTCTCACCCCCCCACACCTTTGACCTGCTCTTGTATGCATAAATAAATCTTTAAAAAAACGCTAAAATATTCTTAACCATTGGTAATGTGTTAACTGGTCACAAAACCTTGAAAGGTAAAATAACCTACAGCTGAGCTTGTGCCTGAATCAGCAGTACCTGACACAATAATCTCACTCAGGTGAGACCATCAAATAATGTTAATATATTTTCATAAAATATAACTATCAAATGCTTATTGAGAGACTACTTATAGGCCAAGTATTGTTCTTGGTGCAGGGTTACAGCGGGAAGCAAGAAAGAATCTTGCCTCAGGGAATCTTTCTTCTAAGGTAAGGTGAGGACAAACAAGGAGGCAAGCTAAAAGGAAAGCGAAAAATACCTAGAAAAGGCACCTAAACCAGATTTGGGAGAAGATAGAAGTGTGAGAGGAAGATAAAAAGAGCTTCTAAGAGGAAGCAGTAAACTGAGACCAGAAGAATGAGGGAGAGCCAGAAAAGCCAAAGCAGGCAGGGAAAATAGAGGCAGAGTATTGTGGATAATTCTTATTTTGAAAGATTATTCCAGAGATCTGTTTATATCGGTCACAGAACTTTTCATCTTTTTTGACAGCCAATTCATAGTGCCCCACATTCTTTCTCCAACCAACCCCTGGGTTCAGTCTCCTGATATTACAGCTATTGAAATGGCCACTAACAAATCTTACGTGGTCATGCAACTGCTTCAGGGCATAAAGTAACATGTGACCAATTTTTTTTTCTACTATAATCTGCTAAAACTGCTAAACACAAAAGCATAAAATTGGTCTATGAAGATAAATTCTTTAGTGGTGGGGAGCTAATTTGTAACTAATGATTGGCCATGACAACTAGTAGAATTTTGCACTAATGATTCTATATCAGTATGAAGATTTCCAAAAACACCAAGGGGAAAAAAAAATCTTCATTTTTTAAGTAAACGATCTATAGCTATAATAAAATCAACCTCTGACTAGAGAATATTTTAAAACTTTAGCTTCACAATATTTTAATCTAATTCTCCTTACGTAACAAAACAAAAAAGGAATCAAAGAAGGAAAGTTATGTGAAAATAAGTATATAAGAAAAACCGAGGCCTTAGCAACAAGCAAATTTATTTTACATCAGTGACAATTGAAATTATTTTTATTTATCCTCATTTTACTTTAATTAAAAGGTGCCATGGTACCCACAAGAGGTTTTTAATTTCACAGATGCTATTATGCCTCAGGGAGGTTTGGCTTGTGCATCTGGGAGTCGGCTTGTACTTATCTAAACTTCACATACAATTAAGTGTTCTCAGCAGGTACAGCTTTAGTCACAGCTGAAGAGAGTTCCAGGAAACCCCATAGGAGTTTCATTATTTACTTGACACCAACAATGGCAGCTGGCGCAGTTTTGGCTTCAGAGAGCACTCCCCCTCCTATCACTGCACACGACCAGCTGGCCTTTTCCCCTTAGTTTCTCACATTACAGGTCATATTTTAATTTTATTTTTCATGCCTTATCATGGATTAAGAATATTTCTTATAGTTAAAATTATATTTTAAAGTTATACAAAAATCTGAAAAATAATTTTCTAGTATCCCAACCAGCTCATTCACTATCCTAAGCACCTCCTTTAATCTTAAACAGCTGAATACTGAGCATTTCCCTCTGTCCCTCCTATCTTGCTAGAACATAATCAAAATGGCTAGATTGTCGATGACCCACACAAATACAGTTTATTCCCAGGATTAGAATATTCACAATACCTGCTGCTTCAAACATTCAAACCTTCTAGTTTCACCAAAGTTGAAAGTCCCAATTTCCTTGTTTTGATTTCTGATGAAAATTTTAAAAAACCTGTTTTTCACTTAAGTGAACAAAATCAATGCTATCGTACTAAGTTTCTGCCAGGCAGAGCATAACTGTGGGGTTGCTACAGCAACTCTTGTACACTGACCATAGATTGCCAGTGTCCAGGAAGGAAATTGTTTGCTCCACCCCCTCCCCCCAGGAGTCAAAGACTCTGGCAAGCAGCAGTCAGTGGGCAGCCACACCTTTAGTTCCGTTGCTGTGATGGAGCGACATGAGGCCAGTCTTCATTGTCTCACTGTAATAAATGTCACCACAACAACCAAAAACAGACTCCAAAACAAGTTGCGCATGGGAGTATGTATTTCTGCACCAGGGTAGGACACGGTGTTGCATGGTCCTCTTTACTCCCTCCAGCTAGAAGTCAAAGCAATTTCCTCAAGCACACAGAAAAGGAGAAAGAAGAATCCTGCCTTTATGAAGACTACATTTCAGTTCTTGCTTTCAAGCTTTAATACATGCAGTTTAGGTTCTATATCTTTTAAACATTTTTTACTCAATGCCAGTCCTTGTATTGGGTACTTTGACATGTCATTTCATGTCTCCCTCACAACCCCAGGATGGAAGTAGTAATATAACCTCTATTTTATAGATAAGAAAAGGAGTCTCCAAAATGTTGATTGTCCAAGGTGCTAAATGGTAGATAAAATTTGAGCCCGAATCTCCTAATCCTGGTCTTATGTTTTTTACCACACTGATTTTGCAAGGAAATTTTCAATTCTTAATTGCAATATATTCAAGCATTCCTAAAAATGCTTCAATATTTTAATGGTAGTTTGTCTTAGTAAAGTTTTATAAATTAACTGATGATTATATTCAGTTCATCATTACTGATGAACATATTCAGTCACTGTCTAAGTGCACAGAAAACAAAGGGACAAAAAAAAACAGAACTAAATTATGGTCCTGGTGTTTTTTTTTGCTAAGTATATATTATAGATTTCTTGAGGAAAGGCAAAGTACAAAAATGGGCAAGGTGACAAAACTGAATTGAGATAAAGCACTTTGTGGAACATCTCTGAGGCGAAGGACTAGACAGAGGCAAGGGAGTCAAAGTGGGTGAAGGGCACATGTACTACTTAAATCTGAGGGAGAGAAACTTTTATCTCTGCCTTTAGTTAATTTTCAAGGGCAATTCCAAGTATCAGAAGGCCCATTTTCAATCATCTCCCTATTTCAGATACATAACGGTCTTCTAGAATGGGACCTTATTTCAATGAGAAAGACTCAAGAGTTCTTTCCAGAAGGTCCACAGCCCCCCATCCCTTTATCTACATACACACTTGGGAATCTCCTAGGAGGACAAAAGGATTGTCTTTTAAAGATTGCATTTTTTAGGTCTCCAGAACCCTGACCTAGAAGTCTTTCACACTTCTCTCAGTGGTGAATTCAGGGAATCCAATAAAGTTGTACCTCCAACTGTGCCCCTTTGGGATCATTACCTCTTACAGTGCTACCCTATCTTTTGAGCTTGTCCCTTTCATCACATCTTTCTCTCTGTCCTCTGTTTCTACTTCAGTTATGAAGCCCATTCTCTAGTTGCCCCCAAATGATTTCTGTGAGAAACCCAAAGAGTTCAGAAGAGTTGTATTAGTTCCAGAGACTTCTGGAAAAATAGGCAACAAGCATAACTTTATTATGAAGCATACAGATACAAAGACATCTTGTATGATATCACTGATTTAAAAATATAAAAAGTAAAAGGTGCCATTTTCCCCTCAAATTTTTCAAGTAAAGTAATGAAATGTCCTGCTTCTTCCTATACTTTTCTACCAAAATAAGCCAATTCTGTGGGTCCTGGAAAATCACATTCTCAATTTACTGATGAATACACATGTAATAAAAGGAATAAAAGTCAAAATTACAAAAGTTATAAAGGAATGAGATAAGATCGATCACTGGTATCTAAAAAAAAAGATTTGTAAAAAAGAATGGGAATAGTAGAGAAAGATTTCTACAAGATGAGTTACTGTTGTAAAAATGAAGTAACTACGGGTTTCTATTTGTAATCGCCACATAGAAAGTTGGGTTAAAGGCCTCTTCACCATACTGAAGGACTATAAAACTTTTCATTCATCCAAAAGAAAAATATTTCAGAGCTCTAAAATGAGACAGGGAGGAAGTAGCAGGTAAGTTAAAAGATCTTATTAGGTTCTATTCATTTTACATTGGTTTAAGGTTACAAGCTTACTAAAAGAAAAAGTAGAAGGGTATTCACATCTAAAACTTAATTCTGACTATTAACAATCCAGTCTAATTCCCTAGATTGAACAGTGTATTTAAAATAGGATAAGATATTTTCTAATTGATATATTTCATCAATTAGAAAAACAAAAAAGCAATCACTTATTTGGAACTATTACGAAGCTATTAGGTCACTCATTTAAAAATAATACAAATTGATACTTTATAGAGGCTAGAAACATAATTCAAAATTTCATAAAGGTATATTAAATTAAAACCACTTTAGACAACTCAATATTTCATTGACAAGAGTTCATTTTTGGTGACATTTTTGCGATTGTTACTGTTCCCACATGATATCATCTTTTCTCAATTTCATTTGAAGATTGTGGATCTGTACTGGATGAAAACTGCTGTTCTTCTGAAGAGGGTTAGTTAGCAGACATTTTCTGGGGCTTCTTCTGATGTCCTTTGAGCCCTTAGGGTTGCTGTCTTCTCGCTGAATGCTTGAAGCTTCATTCATTGAGTTTTGAACTTTTTGCTGTAATTTACGAACCTGGAGGGAAAAAAACTCTTAATATTTTAGTCAAAAAGACACTAAAAGCATAACACAGAATAGATGGATTGGACTGATGGTTTGAAGGTTAAATGACATTTAAAAGTTCAATTTAAGTTTTTATTTAGTGAACACCTATCATATGCTTCATACTACCATTAATCAGAAAAATATGACAATGATGAATATAGCAAATGAAAGGACCCTTGCTCTCAAGGAACTTATTTTTATTAAAGAAAACCATGTGTGTGACAACTAGAGAACAAATCAGGTTGGAGTAACTTTTAGTAGGATGAAAGTGTATGTTTGAGAAGACCAAAGTAGGACATGAGCAATAGACTGAAGAAGCTAAAAAGAAAGTTAGGAGGGTACGAAGTGAATCAAAACTGGAGAACAGAGAGGAGAAGGGCCTTTCAGGGGACACACACACGCGCGCGCACACACACACACACACACACAAATATTTTTTATATATTTATTTTTTGTGTGTGTGTGTATTTTTTATTTAAACGTTTCCCAAAATTTAAAGTACTAGTAAATGCCAGCTTAAAAAAAAAAAGTTAGGCCTCCCTGGTGGCGCAGCGGTTAAGCGCTGCGCTGTGGAGCTGTCGGCAGAGCGCGACGCGAGTTCGACATCCGGCCGGGGAGAATCCCACATGGTGCAGCAGACCTCTCCTGCCTTGCCCGCTGCTCCCTTCAGCAGTGTATTTCTGATCTGCCTGTTCTGCTCCCCACTCTGCCTCTGGTGAACCCTGTCACCGTCCCACGCATCTGGCCTGTACCCCAGCTTGTATGTATAAATAAATAAATCTTAAAAAAAAAAAAAGGCAAGAGAATAACCTATCTCATTGAGGAACATCTAATAATAGTTGGGTAGGCAGAATAAAATAAAACAAAAACTAGCAATGCATCAAAACCCTGGATTTCTTCCAAGCCTAACCCATTTATACTTATTAGTCTATTTCATTTATATATAGGCATAATTTGTAGAGCTGATCCCAATACTGGCTATTTTCTATTTTCCTAAGGCAATTTTTATTACAGATATTAACTGTATCGTGATAAAATGCTTGAAAATTTATACTGCTTTTATGGAATATAAAGACCTTTCAATATATAATTTATGCACAGAGGGCCCAAATTTTTAAAATCTGACTATTCTTCTATTCTCAGATTTCTCCTATGAAAGTCTAAGAAAGTGTACAAGTTATATAATCTTCACTCTAACACACTCATACACAAAATTTTACTTATTATAATAAGTAAAGCCTTAAAAGCCAATAAAATGAAAATATTTGCTTCAATTTCTTTTCTTTCTTTTTTGGCCATAGAAGAAAAAAAGTTAAAATTCTATATCCTTTACTATTTTTCTATAAAAGTGGAGAGGTTTTATTGTGAGATCAACAGAGCCCCAACTCATATGAATGCTGATTATCCCACAGGTAGACAGCTACATGATGTGATCAAGGACCCCTAGAAAGCCTGCCTTTGACTTCTGCTCCAGCAGCACAACAGTACTAATAATCCAAATTATGAAGTCATTGTCTTGGGAGAAAATATTATAATATTCCATGAGTCTTATGTTAAAATATTGGGCTATTAAGTCATTGAGAGTTATTAAGAAGTCACGTGTAAGGATAGTCTCCACCCTACCACAGCTAGCTCAGTGCAGACTCCTGGGAATGGAACATAGTACAGCTTGTTCTGGGAAAGTAGAACTATTGGTTTTAGGACTGGGGTACTGCTTAAGGAGTCAAGTTTATGCATGGCACTGAAGTAGAGACCTGTCAAACATAAGGGTCATCATTAAGGCATCAGAGGGAGTAAGGGGCAGGGAAAGAAAAAATAGTATAAAGGCAATTGGAGGGATGCAAAGGCAAATTTAGAATATCTCACAGTTTCCCCAAAGCTATTTCTGAATACATAAGTAAACTTTCTTGCTCCTTATTCTTTAAATTATCTTGGAGAGATATTTAGAAGGCCATCTTATTCCACTGGGACAAATGGCTATTTTATAAAAAGCCTAAGTGATTGCTAGACAGAAGTCAAATTTTCACTTACATACATACAGACCTCAAACTTGGAAAGTCATAGAGATAGAACACTGAATCCAGATATTTTATCTTTTTATTAAAATACTTTACTAAAGCCTTCTTACACTGTCTTGATGCTTCTTCAGTTTGGAAATTTGTTCTCCTTTAATTTTCATTTTCGTGATTAAATGCTTTAGTTCACATTCTATGTCTTCATAGACTGAGTGGCTTTCAGTTTCTTTCATTTGATTGAGTAGCTCTTGGTGTTCCCTATGAAAGAAAGCAAATGTCAAGCACTGTTATAGTTTTGGCATATGTCTTTGACAAAATTAAGCAATATTCTGTTCAATCATAAATTTCCAAGTTAAATATTAATTTTCAGATATAGTCCCTTTCTGTAATGTTATTGAATTTAAAAATATAGTAAATATAAACAGACTTTATGATTTGAGATTAATACAGTTAAAAATACCTTAAATTCAGGCTTTGAAACAACCTTTAAAAATCATTATTCTTGATATTCACAGCTATATGTAGCAAAGTAGTCTAATGTCCTTAGCTACAGACTTTTTAAAGGGTTCTCTTTCAACCAACTTTGGAATTCTGCAAGTACAATCTTTAGAAGAATTCCAGCTACAGAAGTATCTATCTGAGAAATCCCCTGGATTTGGTGATAGTCTACTCAAAGAATTACTATCAGTAGACAAGTTATATCATCTACAGAGATCTTAGTTCAAGCAGCAGGCCAGCCAAATTCCGTATGTCCTGTTGAATATATTTAAATTTGAGGCTTAAAATACGTATCACAGAATCTTACTAAAGATGCTTAAATTTTTGTAATGCAAACAAGCCAGAGCCTAAAACTAGAAATTGCACTCATATCTGTCCAGTGAAATTATTCATCGAACTAAAAGATTATAAGAAACAAAAGGAAAATTTTCCTTATGAAAGTTTTTGTGAGTTTTAATCTAAGGTCACCAGATCCTATTTGTTAAAATGACAGTAATACCTGTCTATCAGTCCAGATCTGGGAATACAGAAAATCCTTAGATTGGAAAAGTAGTATTACACACAGCTGAAAATTAAATCGTACTAGTAAGTACAATGAAAAGTCAGCTGTAACAAATCTGCAGATCAAAATAGGTTCAAATGGTTAAGTAAGGTCTGTATGAATCATAAATGGTATTGTTCTTAAAACTGAGGGAAAAAAATGATATCTAAATATTTTGCTACTTCTTTTGATAAAGAACAACAATACTTACATACTCATTTGGTCCAGCTCATCTTGCATTGCCATCAAAAGTTCAGACAAACTGTCACAAATGGAAATGGACTTTTCTGAGGCAGGCAGTACAGTTTTACACTGGGAAGTTGTTCTAGTGGGCTCATAGAGACATCTAGGCTTAGTCACTTCAGTAGGTTTCTGAAGGTTATGTGGGCCATAATGTTGCATCATCTGCAGGAGGTTTTGCATCCTTGTATTTGTGGAATGCAAGTTTGCACTGGCAGGCTTTAGAGGGAAAGAAATTGCTGAGAACAGTTTCAAACAACTGATGGCATTTAAATAGCACTTAGAACAAAGGAGTTTTTTTAAACAAGTACCTTCAGTTCTCCCCCCTCAGTCCCAAAAGGCAGTGATCCAAACTTTGAGTAACTTTGCTGAGGTCGTTCTCTCTTTAAACATCTAGTTTTCTAAATATTGACAAAGGAAGAAGCAAAGAATTATTTTAAAAGACACTTATGGCATAAAGAAGTCTCAAAATTCAACTGCCAACAAATAATCAAATTAGAAAATAGGCAAAACATATGAACAGAATTTCACAGAAAGATGAGGTGACAAACACATTAAAAGATATGCAACATTAGTTATTAAGAATATGCAAGTTACAATGAAATATCACTACAGAGCTATCAGAATGAAAAAAATAAAAACTAGTGACAACACTAAAAGCCAGGAAGAACATAGAGAAATGGGATCACTCATACACTCCTGGTGTGAGTACAAAATATAACAGCCACTTTGGAAGATAGTTTGATAGTTTCCTATAAAACAGAACATGTACTTACTATACAAGCCAACAATTGTACTCTTAGACATTGACCCCAGAGAAATAAGAACTCAGGTAGGTTCACATAAAAACCTGTTCACAAATATTCATTAACAGCTTTATCAGTAATAATCCCAAATGGAAAATAACCCAAATCTTCAATAGGTGAATGGTTAAACTGTGCTACATCCATGATATGAAATAGAAAGGAATAAAAAGAAATGTGCTCCTATGTATAACAACTTGGTTAGATCTCCAGGGAACTGGCTGAGTAAAAAAAGCTAATCTCAGAACATTAAATATTGTATGATTCCATTTATAAAACATTCAGAGAAACTAACAGAGGTGGTGACAGATTAGAAGTTGCAAAGGAAAGGGGAGACATGGCTATAATCCCTTTGGATTATGAAGTGGCACTTCATAGTGGTAGAGCAGTTCTGTATCTTGATTCTCGTGATGGTATAGAATCTACACATGTGGCAAAATGTATAAAATGACACACACATATACAAACAAATGAATCTAAAAATTGAAATTCAGTATAACAAATGTGACAAATATCGTCAATTTAACTAGGATTTTTTATAAGTCTGAGTAAGTTTTGTGTGTTGTAAAACACACCAAAAAACATTGGTTTTTGTACCGTATTTATGCAAGATGTCACCATTTAGGGAAACTGGTTGAAGACACAAGGGACCTGCCTGTATATTTTTGTTGTAATCTCCTATGAATCTATAATTATTTCAAAATAAATATTAAAAACAAGTGAAAAAAGACATTGAGGATAAGGATATGAAAGAATGGTCACTGCTGGTTGAAATGTAAACTGGCCCAATCACTTTGGACATTATCTTGTAAAGTTAAGGATACACAACTGTATGGTCCAGCATTTTACAGAAACTCCTGTACACATGCACTAGGAGACATGTATAACAATGTTCTCAGCCATGTTGTTACAATAAAAAAAAGAACTCAAATGTTCAATGAAAGGAGAAAGGACATATTATGGTATATCAATATAATAAAGAATTTATAACATTAAAAAGCAGTGGATCACAAGTATATATATCAATTGAATGACTAATAAATTTAACTTTGAGTAAAAAAAGTAAGCTGTGGAAGAACACAGAATAATTCCACTCATACAAAGTTCAAAGTTGTGAAAGCCTAAAGAAGTACATATTTTAGAGAATACCTATCTGGCAAAGTAATTTTTTTTAAAAAGTCAGAATGATAAATACAAAAATCAGAATTGGGGTTACCCCTTGGGGCTTAGGGGGAGAGAATGCAACTGAGGAATGGAATATTCTGGCCCTCAACAGTATTGGTATTGTTCTATTTTTTAAGCTGAGTGAATACAAAAGTTTTATTATTGTGTAAGCAGTCATTTTTGTTATACATACCCTTTCATTTAACATATTTTTAAAAATGGTATTAATAAACTACATTCTTAAATTCTTATAAATAATTTAAATTATTTCACTAATGATTTCTGTCAGAGGAATTAAACCAGGGTGACCAATTGTCCCAATGTGCCTATGCCTGAGCGAGTTCCCAGGACGCAGGACTTTTCAGTGCTAAAACCAAGAAAATCTCAGGTAAACCAGAACATTGGTTACACTAGTTAATACTTCAACAAGAGAATAGTCAACAAAATGACCAAATTCCATAATGAAAACGAAATAATCCCAATCCTAATAGAAAGTTAGAAATGATAACTATTACAAATCTCAATGTTTTAAAAACAGAGAAATAAAATCACTTATAGGTAGACAAATTGAAATGTTTGTGAGTCAGTTGTTATTCACTCAGTTATCTGGTGACCTGAACAATCACTTAAGTTCTGTGCTTCAGTAACAGGAATTCAAGTAATGAATGGTCTGGTATGAGGTTATTTTAAGCAGTTATAATTAATGGCAGAAGAAATTTAATTCTTCTATTCTCTACAGTGAATGAGATCTCTGATTACAATTTAACCTTTTAAGAGAGTAATAAAAACTCCAAGAAAGGCTTCCATCATCTTACTTAAGATATTCAGTCTGGTTCTTTATAGAATAAAAACTCTACCTCTTAGCAGATCACTCAAGGTCAGTCATAATTGCATCTCAAGCTATATTTTTAATTTTACCTCAACCATGACATCATCTCACTCTCAATCATGGACAGTTATCTTTGGGTTCATGTAAAAACCAATCACACTCAGACTATAATACAATTTTTATTTCTATCAATCAATACTTAAAATTTTCTAAGACAACCCTCAGTGCTGCTTCATGTATAGTCCTTAACATAGTCTTTGTACAATACACTTCCTTTATACCTCTATTGAGTTTTATTATATGGTCTTATATTTGTATATTTATCTGCTTCTCTCTTGATTACTGTCTTATTTATTTCCTTACTACCTAAAGGTTCAGTACTACATCTATGTATATTAGGATGCATGAGTGGATGAACTATGTCCAATATGTGGAGACAGTATCAGTGAGGATAAGTAGGACTCACACAGGGATCTCTTAAAATCTGATTCTATCTTCAGCAACATTAGTGCTCCAGTCAACTTTAAAGGGTGGTATTATTATATGCAGCTTCTATGAACTTGTGATTTGAACTAAGTGATTTTGCTGTTAATTATGCTTTCTTCTCTTCCAGGAGATTCTTTTTCCTTCCTTCATTTATTTTGCCTTACTTCTCTCCCTGCACCTTCATTATCATTATGATGGATAGGTAAATTAAAACAATTTCCACAAACTCATCAAAGAGTATCATAAAAACTAAGTCAATATTTTTCCACTTGCAAATTATTTACATGTCATTTTCTATTTGGTTTTGTAGCTTCTAATATCATTGAACAAATAAGACACAAATCAAATATGTAAGGAAGTAAATAAGTCAACATAAAGTTGCATTGGGAAAATGTTCTCATATTGTAGCATGCAAATACTTTGAAACAAAAAAAATGATGAAAAATGCAGGCAGAGTACTGAACTATAATTCTTACTTATGTAATAAAAGAGTAGCCAAAGTTAAGCAATGCTTTCTCCATTCTTGTATCTAAATAGGGTTAGTCTAGCCTATTTTCAAACAGCATCCCTGATTCCCACAGCAAGTCACACACAGAAACACAACATGCATATTGAATAAACACTAACAATGGTCATCAAAATTCTAACTTCAGAATCATAAGATTAAAAATAAATAAAAGTTTTCTTTCTTACCATTATAGACAATTAAGATGGTTTAATACAATATATTCAAAACATCAACTCACCTAAACAAAATACTGGTCAGTCTACAAAGTACTAACTCCCCAATTCTTTTTAGGCAAATTCAGAGGATAGAAGCATAGAAAGAATAGTAACAATAAATGCTTCAGATAAACTACTTCACAGAGCTGTAATTCAATATTCTTTTTAATTGTGCATGTATTATATAAAACTGCTTTCAGGAGCTACTGTATTGTCAGCACTTATTGTGCCATTTAGTACCTCTTTGTAAAGTAACACAAAATACATGTTTCTAAGAGTTAGTACTAGGAAACTGTCTTTCTAGAAAAATTTGAATGCTTATTGTTATCTCACAAAGACATATATACTGCCTGTCCTGTGTTACTTTTGCTTTAGTTTCAAACAAACTAAAAGCTATGTTTTGTGCTCAACAACTGTTATTTTCCTTAAACTAGGTTTTATGGAATTTTCTGTCCTGATACCTAGAGTTATCACTTAACACATATTTTTATTCTCATATCATAGCATTATTACATACCTTTTATTATAAATATCTTCAAATTCTTTTTGGAATTTAATAGGTATAAATATTAGAAGGGTGAAAAAATAAGTATTAATGAATAAGAAGAGAGTATTTTGCATACCTTTGAAGATTTCTTCTTTTCTTTGCAGCATTTTGTACTTGATACTGAAGACATTAAAATTCTATTGATTTCAAGTCCAGTTTGAAGCTATAATATTAAAGAAAAAATTTTATAAAACTGATTTTTAATAACCTTCTTTAAAAACATTATAATGAGAGACCAATTCTCAGTTTATAAAGATAAAAATATGTTTTGAGAAAGAAAACCCAAAATTCTACTTTTTGTGTGAAAATCAGCTAGTCTATTTGTAATTACAATCATATATTGTTTATAAGAAAATGAATTGTTTCCTCTACATATTAAATTGAAAACAATCTATACCAGGAGTTCTCTCAAATCTAAGAATATCTATTTGTCAGAATTTCAAAAGAGCAAAAGACCTCTTGGCCATGCATTCAAGTATGTAAATGTATATTGGCTGACTTATTTGGAACTTCATTATTATAGCAAAAAGAGACAAATTAAAAATCCAGGAAGAAGGAAATTAAGAGTCTGGATTATAGGGTTTAGTTGATGAAAATAAAGTATTATAAAACATGTCGTGTGTTGTGACAAATGATACAGTGCTTCATTTACCTGAGAAGCTTTGTCTTGAAACAGCTTACGATGATGTTCTTCTTCCTTAAGTTTTTCCTCTAAATATTTAATCTTGTCCTGCAAAACAATAAAAAGAAATGGATTATGTAAAAACTAGTCAATGTTCTTTGTTCCTTTTCCAAACTGAGACCCCCTTGGGGTCTTGATTTTTAATATTACAATTAAGAGTGGCAAATTAAAGGCCAAAATAAGCAAAAGGAATGGCAAAATACTCTTAAGATTTCTCTTGGCTTTCTAAGGAAAAGCAAAGAATGTATACATATAGGCTTTAATTTCCAGGAACAAAACCATAATGATCAAATCTTTTAAAGTCTAGGTCAAACAATTATAGTCTTGAATGTCAGTGTTTCATTCAAATCATAGACAAATCACAATAGTCTACCATGTGCATATGTGAGGTCACAGTTGTTGGAGGGAAGAGACAAACACATATTAGAAATATAAGATAGGGTGCTATTTACTTAAGAACCTACATTGTACTTAGGGAACAAGAGTAACATCCATGAAACTAAACAACAAAGCAATGGATATGAAGTGATGCAGACCACGTATATACTATGTAATCATATACACAAGGTTTTCATCTTATATCCATGGTGTGCCTGAAAATAAGAGGACAGTACTATTTCAAAGGGAAAGCTTCCTGAGTACTCATGAACACAAAGACGGTTTTAAAGAAGAAAACAGTCTTTGAGAAAGTTCTATGACACGAGTAAGATTTGGGTGAAAAAGAGGGCATTTCAGGACAGGATCTGGCATAGGTTTACCTGACTGGCAAGTAATGAAATTTATCCTTTAGGTAAATTATCTGAAAAATGAAAATGTTCTGCCATTTCACAAGAAGTCAAAATTATAAATTCAAAAAAAAGGCAAACTCAGTCATGCTGTGACAAGGTATTAACTTTTCATCTCTTTAGGCAGGAATTCATATCTGTCTTACTGAAGTTATTAAATGAAGTTTTATAAATCTAAGATTTACTGTACATATTCACATACAGTGCCAATTATTCTAACACTTAAGATTTATTCCTGGCATTACCACTTCAAAGAAACTAGTAGAAGCTTACCTCGGCAGTTTTCTGAGTTGTTGTGAGTTTAAAACATTCTTTTTCTAAGATATCCAGCTTTTCAAGTTTTGCTTGCAGCTTCATATGATCTTGTTCTTTTTCTCTTTGAAGCTGAGCCTGGAGAGGATAAAAACAAAACCTGAATTGGCAAGTGATGCCAATGGCTTGAGAATAATGCAATTTCTGAGAATTCAAAGCACAATATAAATCTGCCATGAGAATCATGTACAACTTTTACGTGCACTAGGTACTTGCAAGCAAAAACCAAGAACTCAAATGTTTTAAAAATAAAATGTGTAAAAAGGATGTGCTATATTATCATACCAATGGAACAAACTCTTTTATGTATCTTTATAAACACTTCTACTAAGAAAAACATCAGTAAGACTTATATTAAAGTGTTAGTAACAAGATAACCAAACCTACTTACTGACTTACCCTCTATGTAACTGTAACATAAAAAATCAGCCATCAGAGGAATAAAGCATACATAGGACAGAAAGAAAAGTTAAACATATATGCATATCTATATACTACTCTTAATGGTATTAATTCCTACACTAATACAGGATGTTAATAATGGAGACTACTATGAGGGGGCTACTGTGAGAACTCTTTGTATTATCTGCTCAATTTTCTATAAACTTAAAACTGCTCTAAAAAAATTGTCTATTAAAAAACAAAAACCAGAATAAACAGAATCTTGGTGACCTGGAGTATTCAACTGGAGTCACAGAAGCAGAGAAGAAAAAAGTGGGACAAGAACAATTATTTGAAGGATAATAGATAAAATTGTTCTAAATTTGGTGGAAAGTATTAACTGACAGATTCAAGAATCTCAAAAAACAAAAGTCCAAGAAGAATAAAACTATGTTCCAGTGTATAATTATCAAATTTTGACTGACAATAAAGGGAAAACTTTTAAAAAGTCTGAGAAACGATGAATGCATTATGCACAGAAGAATGAAGACAACAAATCTCATTAAAAACTACAAAAGCCAGAAGACAATGGAGACAACATCTTTAATGTGCTAGGGACAAAAAACTGTCAACTAGAATTCTATATCCAGTGAAGATATCCCTCACCAATGATGATGAAATAAAGATTTCCATACAAATACATGTTTAAAGGGACCTTTTTTTTTTTTTTTTTTTTTTTTTGCAAAGTGATTGCCATTCATCCAAGCAGACTGTAAAATGCACCCAGTAGATATTAGGTGATCCTGAGCAGTGAGTTGTGATGGATGAATATTTAGAGATTTATTGAGTTATTATTAAACTCAGAGATTGCCCCAGGGCTTGGCATCATGAAATCTAGTTTCTTTTTTTAAAAAAGATTTTATTTATGCATACAAGAGCTGGGGTGTAGGTCAGAAGTGTGAGGGGTGAGAAGATTCACCAGAGACAGAGTGGGGAGCAGAACAGGCAGATCTACTGAAATACACTGCTGAGGGGAGCAGTGGGTGAGACAGGAGAGATCTGGTGGAGATCGATCTCAGGCTGCAGTGGCTGTAATAGCTTGATAGTGCTGAGATTTTAACCACTATGCCACCAGGGAGGCCCCATGAAATCTAGTTTCTAATGGGACTCTATAATGTCCTCAGCAGCAACTTCTGCTGTTGATATGTGACTTACTCTACTTTTAATAAGGCTACTAATCTCTCCAATGTCTTTGCATAGTTTTTCCTCTTTCTCTTCCTCACTCTCTTCTTCCTTCTTATTGCACACAGGTTTTGAATTGGTGTTTTTTTTGTCCCATTGTTAATTCTTAAATGAATTTGTGTATTTCCTTCCTTTTCTTTCTTCTGTCTTTCCCTTCCTCCCTTCCTTCCTTCTCCCAACTTTTCTTTTTAAATATTTTGTCCAGTCTTTCCTATTTTCATCTACAGAAAGGTTGGTCCATCTGCATCACTGCAAATGGAATTGCTTATGTATAGCTTTATATCCTTAAATTATGACAATTTTCCTACGTTAAGTATCCCTCAAAAAACATAAAATTATATTTCTTATAGCAAATAAGCTTACCTGTTGTTCTAGGATCATATTTTTCTCTCGTTCTACGTTGAGAACCATTCTCTTTGTATATTCTAATTGCTTTTCTAGAAGAATACAGCGAGACTGGGCTGAACTTAATTGTATACTTATATCTACAAAAAAGAAAAGGTAATAATGAGTCAATTCATTGATTTCATAAGAAATAAGCAGCTAAAAGTTCAAGGTTTCTTAAGTTCCTCCAGAGTTATGAACAAATATTTTTTGTGAATGTCATTAATTATGTATACTTGGCTTAACATTGTCTCCTAAAGACCCAAAGGGCAGGATAGTAAAAATCCTGACTGCTCCTGGGAAATGACACCAGAAGAAATATACAGGACCTAAAGTCTCTTCCCTATCAATATATTTCTTCTCATTCAGAAAAGTCAGCAATATATATTTTACCATTTCCATTTTCCTTGCTCTTGACTACTGACAGCAAAGTTTATTCTATAAGGTGTAAGCAATCTCTTTGTTATACTCCTTTTACTTCCCTCAGTTTTTTCTTTTACTTTTGCCCGATTACCTCAAAATTTTTTTCTCCCTATTTCTTCATTCTGCTTGTAAGCTGAAATACAAACCTGAACCTTGTTTATGCAGGTGAATTTAGCGTTACAAGGAAAAAGAAAGCCCTATGTATTGAAGTGAAATGACATAAAAATGTCTTAAATCTGTAAAACATGTATCCATCTGTCCTTTTCATAATTTCAACAGACCTCCACTTTCCTATCCATTTCCACTAAGTGATTTCAAGTTACATAAATTCTTTTTCAGTCATTTTTATTTTATATTGTTTAATTAAATTTTATGTTTCGAAGTTTAAAAAAAACTGTTAACTGAAAATATGAAGCATTTCAATTAAATTATAATTCAATTTCAATTAAATTATGGGCTAACCTAGGAAAATGACTGCAGAATATGACTTAGAATTTGACTGCAGAGGGTGAACAGTAGGGGAGAGCAAAGCAGGCAGGGGCTCAATGTGTGTGTGGCGGGTATGGAAGCATACATCTGAAGAGCTGGAAACCTTTCCCCTAAATTGTGTACAGTATTGTAAATCAATGTTAACTCAATTTAAAAAAGTAAATAAAATAAATTATGGATTAAACTAGAGTGTGCTGGTATTATAAAAATGTTCTAATTTCTAAACACACTTTGTTTAAAACCTTAATTTTTCTTTTAATCTCAAGAATTTATGAACTCTCATAACAGATATGATAGAGGTAAAAGTTCATATCCACTTCCTGCAAATATCAAATAAGAATAAGACCTCAAGCTCTCAATGTGCGTAAGAATAAAAATATTTGAGCAAGTTTATTTAGACGGGGCTTGTTATTTTCAAACTGTAAACTTTGGTAACCTCTTGTTTCTGAGAAATATTGAATTTTCTTACCTTTTTTCTGCTTTATCAGTTCCTGCTGTGCCAAATTTCTCTCATTTGTTTCATCCTCCAAGGCCTTTTTATACTGTGCTGCTTCTCTGGAAAGAATGTTCAGGTTATCTTCAGCTTGTGTTCTTTCTAACTCTAAACGATGAATCTTTTCCTGAAGACTTTTTAATGCTAAAATAAGAGCTGTTGAAAAAAATTATTGCTATTTTAAGTGGATGTTTTTAGACAGTAGCATATAAAAAGTGAGATTGAAGTTGTATAAGTGATGTATATTCTTCATAAAAAGGAAAACAATTACTAAACTCTAAAGAGGGGCAAATTTTTTTAACATCTTTTAAACAATGTATTTATGATTGCCTTTAGTTATTTTCCAGATTTGAGAAAGGTAATAATCACTATTTAATATTTTCAAATTGAAAAATGAAAAAAAAGGTGGCATAATAGTCTTGAATATGGATAAAGAGAATTAAAATATGGTATCCACTATTTAGCTTAGAAATTTAGATTTAAAGGTTTTTCCTGGTTCTTGATGTACTTAGTTTTTAGTCAAGCCACAAACATTGTCTCTCCATCTAAGAAAATCAGGGCAGCTGAGTATAACACAGTTTCATCACTGGCGAAAAAAGATAATCTAGTGGTTTATCCAATGTCAGGATTGAAATATTTTAAATAATACACACATACTACTATAATTTTTTATTCAGCTATATGAATAACTTCATGATTCAGACTGAACTCAGTTATATAAATTTTAAACATAATCAGTTATTCAGTTATAACTTCAAACTACAAAAAGTTATAAAGTTATAACTATTCAGTTATAACTTCAAGCTACAAAACTACAGATGAATGAAATACAAATAAATGTTTTAAGTTAACTCCATCTATTTTATATCCAATTAAGAAAGATGTTTGTTAGAAATTTTCATAACTGAGAATTATATTTATTGTGCTTTATGTGGCATCGAGCTGGCTCTCTGATTTGAATTATTCTTGTGGTTGTTTTAATTCACAAGGCGAGTCTACTTATTAATAGCAACAATTATTATAGAATATTAAAAAGCAAGGTGGTAATCAGCATCCTGGAAAAGTAATTTGTACGGCACAAAATATGCCTGGAGTCAAAATATTTTTTAATTCACTTTTAAGGCCCTAAGTTTATATTTTAAGTTACAATACTTATATTTTGTAGTTACTCCAATATACTGACATCTTAAGGGATTTTCAAGGGTTATTTTGGGTATATGCAATTTGTGAATTTAGTCTTTGAATAGGACACAACCCTATTTAATTCACTAGTATTTTAATAATCACGTTTAGAAGGTTCCAAATTGCACCTTTTATTTTTCTGTTTTCAAATGATATTTTTATAAGTCTGTGTTATATATATTTATCTGGTCATACTAATGTTTATCTTATAGCTGAAAAAGCCAAAAAAAAAAAAGTTTAGTAACTTGTCTCAGTTTATAGAAACTTTCAGCAATAAAATCAAAATTAGTTTTATTAAGATTAGCTAAACCAGTTTTTTGCATAAAAATGAAACATTAAAATACTTTGTGTTAGCCCCCAATTTTAAATAAAATTTGTTAACATTACCTTGACTATTTGGACCATGAAGCATTTTAGTAGAGTAAATGTCTAAGTTCACAGAGTGGTGATTCTGAGATGCTTCATTATTCTGGGTGAATGATGGAATACACACTCTTTCTGGCGGTTTAAAATAGCTTCCTACAAAACTTTGCATTAATTCAGAATCCATTATCTGTAGAGAATAAAGGAATGATATAGTATCGTGTCATTTCCCATTTGAATGAGAGACAAAAATTCAAATGTATTCAACATAAATACATAGTCACATACTGTGGAGTTGTATCTTTATGAGCTTATCACAAATTTAGAGTAAGTTCAGCAATAAAAGGAAAATGACTATTTACTATATAAATAGTATGGACAACCTGATTCTCAATGAACATGTGCCTGAAGTAAGCATGACCTGGGTGGTATGAATTCCTGGTTTCTCAGTTGATCAGAAGTTAATATACTTCTCATTTTCTGAGCACCTCTATACTGATTCTAGGACTGAAAGATATTACATATTCTATAAGACAATGTGTGTTTAAACACAAGCCACTAACATAATTTGACTCTTTAAAACTGTTGAACTTTTTTTTTTAACTCCAATGTACTGGTTTCCTAAGGGACTTAAAGTGTGACTTTGCAAAGTATCGATTTCTGAGTCTAACCCTTCAAAAGCTACAACCCTACTAAATGCACTAGCATTCTAATCACCTAGTTTAGAAGGTTTTCAAATGTGAAGAATCTAAAATCACCTTATTTTGTCATACTGGGATTTTGCTGTTTGTTTTGAAGGGACATTTTAACCATTTTAGCAGGTGATTTTTTCATCTAACTTTCCTAAATCATCCTATTTTCCTTTCTGCAATCTAGATATTTTAGAAATATATTTTCTTTTAATATATTCTAACCAATGTTAATTAAATTTATTCACAAACATGTAAGAAGAAACTGGGGGGGGGAAGAACAGAGTAATAATTATTCACACAAAACATTTCATCAGCACAATTTTACGAAAGCAAGCTTGTTTTAAAATGTAAATTTAGAATTTCATTATATAATTAGCCTATACATGTGGTACATATACACAATGGAATACTACTATTCAGCATTCAAAGAAGATAAATACATGCAATTTGTAGCAACATAGATGGAATTAAAGGGGATCATACTCAGTGAAATAAGCCAGAAAGAAAGAGAAAAATATCGAATGGTTTCACTTATAACAGGATTATAGGGAAACCAAATAGGAGAGAGACACTCAGCGGGTGGGGTGAGGTAGGGTGGGGGAGCGTAAGGGCACAAAATGGAGTAGAAAAGAATACAAGGGACCAGAGAGATGGATCACAGGTGAACTGGTGTTGGGTTACCCAAGGGGAATACAAACTGTAAAAGATATAAATAACAATAAATATATATATATATTAAAAAATAATTAGCCTATTTTGGTTTGTGAGAAATGCAATCACCTAGTTTAGACGGTGATTTTCAGTTATTTCCCTATCTTCTTAATTCACAAGGCAAAGACATTTTCCAGGACGATTTCCTGGCAGGGCAAAGAATACCACCTCATACAATAGGATTTCTACTTAGGCCACTGCCAAGACTATCTTCCAGACAGTCTAATACGTCTAAATCGGAGGTTACACAACCTAGAAAGCTATTGGAATACCTGATGCTCTTTGCGCGGGAAAACAGCCATTTTTTTTTTTTTTTTGCTATTGTTATTAGCACCAGCTACCATTTACTAAACATGCCTCTGCCCCTCTGAATTGCTGCTCAGGCACTGTCTGCTTCCCATGGAAGACTGCATGGATCTGAGTTGATGTCCCTACCTGCCAAAAAAAGAGCAAATTTAATCACAGCTGGCTCACAATGAAGTAGAGACAAGGTCCCAACGTTTTGGAAATAGCTGTACATCTTCAGGAAAGGTATGTAGTTTGAAGCTATCCCAAGAATCCTGGGATTACTTAAGATAATGGACTTAGTTTTCATCTTTGGGTGAGTTGTTCAAATAATGAAAAGAGTGTGTATGAAATGACTATTCAAAAGATTCCAACAAGTTAAAAATTAAAGTTTATTAAATGAAATGTGTAAATACATCTTAAAATGGGGCATAAGCAAGTAACAGTCTACTGGTAGGATGAAATAAGGTGAAGGGGGAAAAAAGGAAACAGTAAAGAAATGAAAGAAGACAAGCTTTAATGTGACATAGAGCGCAAGGGTTCTCATTGTACTAGGAGTCCCTTATCTAGTCCTATGCTACTAGCAAGTTTATTTACATAAACAAGAGAGATTCACTCTGAAGAGGAAAGTATAAAAAGCTTAATCTAAAATCAAAGCCTTAATTTGTCACAGGAGTGATTCTAAGTAAAGTATGCTAGAGAAAATGCTTCTATGGTATATAACATTGGTATATATGGTAAAATTAAGATGCCTTAATTGGTAGCAACTAAACAACCAATGTATTAAAAAACAAACTATCCACCGAGAACATGCTATCACAAAACATGTTTACTTATTCTTGAGGGAAACTTTTTCCTGTATGTTCCTTTTAAACAACCAAAATCTATTCCTGTTGGAGGCTAACTGCATGGTCATCTTTGCATAATCCCACAGGACTATTAGGGAGGCATATTATCCACACAGCAATCAGAATGAGTCTTTTTAACATCGTGTCCCTCATTTGTTCAAAATCCTCCTAAGGGCTTCTTGTATCACTCAGAAAAGTTCTTATACTGGCTTACAAAGCCATATGTGATCTGCACCCCCCCCCCCAATTTCTGACTCTCCTCAGTCTCCCTCTTGTGGAGTTCTCTCCAGCCAACACTGTCCTCTCTCCTGTTCCTGTAATACATCAAGTATGCTCCTATCTCAGGATCTGAAATTCTGCACTAAAGTTGCCTGCTCAAAGAGGCTTCTATTGATCATTCTTTATAAAATACAAATCCTATTTTCCCTTCCCTGGCACTTTCCACATCCCTCTATTTTTTTTCCATGTATACAAAATTGTAGTCCCATAGCCAATTAGTATATAAGCTCCATGTGGGCAGGATCTTTGGTTTGTTTCCCACTCTAAAACTGAGAGTTGTGCCTGGCACAGGGAAGATACTAAAAAAAAAGAAAATACTTGTGAATAAATATCTAAAACTAGTAAACAACTCATTAAATGATGACCATATATTATAATATTACACAGTCATTAAATTATATTTAAGATATGATATGACTAACAAAAAATCTAAAACTATGTAAAATTACAATCTTATTAATAAAACAAAATGAACATGAGAAAGATGGAAATATATTCATGTAAATGTATTATTTTACCAAAAAAGGCAAGATATTATAATTTTTTAAAATTAACTTTATTAAAAACAAGGAGCTTTAATTATACTTCTATAACACAATATAAAAATAATAATATAAGGAAAAAAACAAGCATTCAGAGCACAATTCTTTGAAGCTCTGTTGTGTGTCTTGGACCAAATAAAAAGTGCCCCATACCTCAGTTTCTTAATTTGCATTAAAACACTGAACAGGTAACTTTGCCCAGAAGACTACTCAAAGGTTAAGAGATAATACAGGTAAAGTACTTTGAAAAATGCGTGCTACACAGTAAATGTTCAATAACTGTTGGCAATTATTAGTTTTAAGGGTTAAGGGAGAGGAAGGATTCAAAGATCGCTCTTTGGTTACCTGACTTGGCAACTGAGGAGATATTAGTTTAAAGAAGAATAAATGACCTGAAAAACTTCTAATAGAAGAAATAAACATAATGGGGCACTCTGAAAAGGAAATAGGAGTGACTTGCAAATATATGTAAGCAGCTCAGTCTCAGTACCAATCAGGGAATGCAGATTAAAACCATAACTAATTATTTCATAATCATCAGACAAAAAATTTAGAAGTGTAACAATACCAAATTCTAAAGATGATGTAGAGCTACAGAAATTCTAATGTCAGTTGGTATATAAACTAATACAATCTAATTTCAAAATAACTTTGTAAAACAATTGAATTTATGTATACTATACATACATAGGTAGATATTATAATCTAGTGAATATAACATTGCAAAACTTTTACAGATGGTCACCAGAAAACATCAAAATGTTTGAGAAGTCTGTGATACCCTAAATTTATAGCATGCACAAGAATCTGAGAGTTCTATAATTCACAAAAAACTTCATATGTGTGCTAAAAATTTTTTATTAACTCCAATATTCTCATTATAGATGGAAAAACCAAAGTCAAGAGATGCTAAGTAATTTCCTTAATATCACACAGCTCAAGTTTCCTGCACTCCAAAATTTGTGCAGCTTAGAGAAAAACATTCTTTTATGGAGTGTGGTTGGCTAATATTTATCTAAACAGCGACTACTATAATGGAGTCTTAAGGAAATTGCTTCCTGGAGAGAAATAGGTGGTAAGAAACACTGAATCAAACAGAGTCATATAATCTTATTAAAGTCTAAAAGGGTCCTAAAGACCATCTATTCTAACCCTTTCTTTCCATACCAACTTTTTCTCATACCCTCTGTAACAGGTCATCTAAGTTCTGCTTCATATCTGCAGAGACAATACTCACTATCTTCATGCTGAATTTAAAGCTGCCTTCTTTGATTTTTTTCCTGTACTTGCTGGTGTAGATGTTACATTGAATATTTACTGTGATATTATTACACATGAAATTCTACTGGTAAAATCTTGTCACAAAATTTAGGATCATTTTCAAACTTCAAATTTTATCATTCACTGCATCTGAAATGCCTGAAAGAGTAGTGAAATTCACCCCATGCCCTGGTAAAGACAAAATGAATAAGTAGGAATGATGATATAATTAATAAAAAATTCATTTCTGATTAACTCTTCGTGTACCTGACTGTGTACAGATCAGCAGAGCTGAATACTGATTATAGGATACAACATTAGCATACATCACCAAAATGCAAATTTATTCCTCCTTGATACCTTAACAGGATTTGCTTGTTTACAAGTAATTTACCATATACATAATACATTCATATACAAATACATGTGTGTATGTGTAGTTTCAGTAATTATAATAGAAGAAATTTCTGTGTATTCACACTTAACTTGAAAAAGAGAGCAGCCCTGTACTTTTGAAGCTTTCTGTGGGCCATTCCACCCCCCCTCCCAAATTCTGTGCTATTCATTCTAATGCTTTTTTGAGTTTTTTTCATATTTGTATGTATTCTTAATAATATAGTTTAATATTAATGGTTTTTAAACTTTATATAAACATAATGACACTTTCCTTCATTCAAGCACTTTGGTACTTACCTTGGTACATGAGCTGCATGGTATATTCATTTTTACTGCTGTCTAGTATCCTATCATGTAACAACACAGACCTCAGAATAGGTTAATTTCAACCGCTTCCCTCCAGACCCATAAAGCTACAGATGTCTGGGATTATCTTGATTTTAACCGCATAAATTAGACAATATTTTCCCCATTCTTTCAGCACTTTATTATATCTTATATAATATTGTTTTAGATTTACAAATTCAATGTTTATGTACTACAAGTTTTCTTTACTGTGGTGGACATTATGATGCACTGCCTGTATTCCCCATCAGGAATGGGGACTTCTCCCACAGTTGCTGGGAGTGCTGCCAGAGGCAGACCTTGGCTTTCAGTCTTCTTTGGGAATTGCTTTGCCTCAAGAACACGGTCTCATCCAAGACCAAGATTCCTTTCCAGGGCATATTACATTCAATGAGGGTAAAAAGGCCTAACCCTGTTGCCCCATCTCAAAACAAATGTTTCAGAGTTCCCTGTTGAATCAGTTAAACCTTTTTTTGGGTCTTCACTGCTATTTAACTTCTCTCCGACTACTAGAACTTCATTCCTCTCCCTTTCATAGTTCTGATCCAGTGAATACTCGCCAATAAATATATGCTAATCCCTGTCTCTGGGTCTGCTTTTCCAGAAATTTAACCGGCAATAATAACAATTCCTTCTTTCTTAGGCTTTCCTTCTGAGTGTTTCCTAAAGAAACTATTTTAGAGCTTCTATGGTGAGTGTGTATCAGGAGTAAATTTTTTTAGTTTTTGTTTGCCTTAAAATAATTCTCTTTCACTGTTTTTCTTGAAAAGAAATGTAGTCCTGGGTTGACAACCATTTTCTCAGCACATGAAAGTATGTCCTCTCTTTTCTAATGTTACTGTTTAGAAGGCAGCTTTCAGTCTAATTTTGAGTATTTATAGGTAATCTGCCTTTTACTCTGTTGCAAGAGCATCTCTCTGTTCTACTTTCATGTTTAGTGCAGCTATCTTTTATATTAACCTTGGATTTGTTGGGCATGTTAATTTTGGGACTTATCAATACTAGAAAATTTATAGTTTTCTTTTGAATATTGCTTCTTTTTGTCTATTCTCTCTCTATGGAACTTCAATTGGACCTTCAATTGGACATGTATTAGATATCTAGCCTCTTAATCTGTCATATTCTTTGTTTTATGTGCTGTGCTACATACACTATGGATAATTTCTTAAGCACTATCTTCCAGCTTCTTCTTCATATCATTATTATTTTGCTGCATCTGAATAGCTTACTAGTAAATAGCCCATTTGCTATTTTTTAATTTTCTAGTTTTATAATTTTTTTTCAAATTTCCTCAATTTTAAGTCTCTTGCTTGGTTATCACACTGTCAATCTTTTAAAAATTTTTCTTTAAATATTTTAAACACACTTATTCTACTGATGATTAAAAACTCAGTCTTCGCAGTATGTAGCTTCTGCTGACTTTTATCTATGATGTTTAGTTTATTCACATTCAGTGATTTTTTTATTTTAAACTCACACTCCTTGGTACTTTAATTATGGGAGTTTTTCAAAGCTAGTATTTAAAACACTCTTTTCTAGAGAAACTTTCTATTTATTCTTGTTAGCTCCTTGGGCACCCCAAGACCAAGGGTTTTATATTGAGATAATTTTGGCAGTTTGAATTCCAACTCCAAACCCACATGAATAAAGGATCTGACAAGGATTCTTTAGGAGAGATTCTATCTATCCATTCCATACAAAGCCAAGGATTAAAAAGGCAGTGTCATTCTGAAGAGCAGGTTATTTTTGCTGTCATTCATTCTTTGGGGATCCTGGCTTTATGTTGCAGTGTTGAAATATATCACTTACTATGTCCAGGCTCAGACTTTGTCTCCTGTCCTAGGCAAGTATGAACACCTCCTTAAAGCACAGGTTCCAGGCCATGAGGGATCAGAAGGTACCCTCAGGGATAAAAGAGGCTTTAGGGCTCATTAATCCCCATGGAATTAAACTTTCCCATTATTTATAGCCTCATATTTTCCGCTTACTTTGATGCCAACATAGTCATGCTTTTAAAAAGATGTTTTAAGCATTTTATTCAGCGTTTTTAGTGTTCTTTACCAGGAGGTTTCTCTAATTTGCCATATTGCCTGAAACCCCTATAATTTTAGACGTACTTTAGAGATGTAAGCTATTCTAGACAAGCCAAATTTACTTATACATATTGAATGAGATTTGAACTTTAAAAAGGAAAAGGGATTTATTTCCTTCCACTTAAGTTGAAGTTCTCAAAGATATGGAGAAAAGGGAACCCTCTTATACTGTTGGTGGGGATGTAGACTGGTCCAGCCCTTATGGAAAACAGTATGACGGTTTTTCAAAAGATTAAAAATGGATCTACTATATGAGCTAGCAATTCCACTCTTAAGTATCTACCCCCAAAATACAAAAACACTCATTTGAAGGAAGTATGAATGTTCACTGAAGCACTAACAATAGCCAAGCAGGAAAATACCTAAGTGGCCCAAAAGAGATGAGTGGATGAGGAAGATGTGATATATATATACACAGTGGAATACTATTCAGCTATTAAAAAAGATAACTCTTGCCTTTGATGACAATACAGATGGAGTTGGAAGGGTCTACGCTAAGCAAAATAAGTCAGAAGGAGAAAGACAAATACTGGATGGGTCACTTACATGTAGTATATATAAAAACAAAACAAAGGGTCAGATAAAGTCAAACTAATAGCAAACTCTAAAAATCTAACTGTAGAACTGAGACTACCAAAGAAAAGAAAAAAAATCCATAAAAAGTTAAAAGTAATCAAAGAATTAGGGGGGAAATGTAGGAGAACGGGGTAACAAAGGAGTGAAAATGAGGACAAGTGATTACTTAATATTTATAAGATAATATGCTATGCTCTGCAAGATATGAAATATATAGGGCATGGTTTCTGCTATCAAGTAGTTTGAAATTTCACTGTTGAAAAGAGATGAACACATGAGAAGGGAAAAAAGAATGCAGGCTCAGTCAGCAGTAGCTTATTTCATAATTATTAAAGTTTTATTGAGCATTCCTCAAACTCATCTTGAGTTTCAATAGAAGAAATATGATTACATGAGTAACAACAGCTAAGTTTTAAAAAAGTGCAAATGCAAATGCTTTACAAATATTTTATAAATTATAATGCAGCAGCTATTGTTACATGCAGTTAATGCAACTCAGTGCTGTATTGTGAGATCTACCTTATTTCCAAGTAATTTTATCAATTGCTGAATTTAAAATAACTAGACTCATGAACATTTTATCCAATAGTCGGAAAGTTAAATTTTACCTTACTGAACTTTAATACTATATATTTTAAACTTACAATGTCTGAGATTACTTAAATGATTAGACTTCCTATCACCTTTACCTGTAATTTATCTTGAATAGTTAGCTCATAAGAAAATGGTCCTGATTTAATAACTGAATACAAGATATAAAATGATATCATTATAGCCCAATTTAAAAAAAGAAATCATAGCTAAAAAAGTAAATGTAGTAAAATGTTAATAGGTGGAAAACAGATTTTCATTTTCTTATTTCTACCTTCTTATACATTCTCTACAACAAGCACAATATAGTTCTATAATAAGAAACAAAATTTATTAAAATAGTTTTCTCAACTGGATTTCTGCAGAGGTAAAAAACAGCTGAAGATGTAGAATATCAATTATTTATATGGATATCTATTGGGGAACTTAAATACTTTCATTTTACCTCCTATATGAATGTAAACTCAGAGAAGGCAATTATGTTTATTTCTTCTGTAAGTTTTATAGTACAAACTGCTATGCTTTACAAAGGGGCACTGTATTCTTAAGACCTGAATTTTTTAAATGTTGTAAGATGAATCCACTGAAACTAATTTGTTAGGTCAACAAGTTTTCCCTACCTCTTTTGCTACTGTTTGCAATGGTTAAGCCTAACAATTCTAAAAATACTGTCCTTAGTTTTAAAAATACACAATCGCCTTGGCATGTAATTTTGCATATAGTGTTTTAATTTAATATCATTTTAAGTAAATCATAATTCTTAGGATTTTATGTTACGGACAAAAGTTCAGAAAGTTCTCTCCTTTAAATCAATTATTTTAAAAGGGTTTCAGCATTTTTCTTACGTTTACTTATCTGTTGAACTTAACTGTTTCTAACCATTTCCCTTTAGAAAGACTGATGGCAAATACTAAATGTAGAAGTTAGAAACTGAATAAACAAATAGTACATTTTAGCAGTACTGGTTAATTGCTGTAAATTCACTTCCTTGGCCTTAACTTCTTATTTTCTTCACAGATCAAGCATATTCAATAGCCAGAATTAATTATGGGTGTGGACTGATTAGTCAGGTACCCCAGGAAGGAAAGAACTGTTGGACAATGATAAATAACTAAAGCTTACCTATTTAATTGCCAAGATTTATTTCAACTAATTTTAAAAGAAATATTTCTAAAGTGTTTGTAACTTTTTCCCCTTGCTTTCAAGTAAAAGTATACTCAACATATTTTAACCTTTGGGATGACTTAAAAGGATATTCTCATAGCATTTTAATTATGCACAATGGTACTTACACAGATACATTGCTATTTGTTAAATTATTTGCTTCTTTACTGAAAAGTTGAAACCTGTTACAGATTTTTTTTTCTGTCTTGTATTCCTTTCCTTTTCCCTTTTAGTCTTCTTAGGATCTGTCTGCTTACTTGTCCCCCTTCTAATTTCTCAATCTACAGCAAATAAGAAACAAAACAATCAAGTTCCATTCATTAACCATTCAGAGATGAAAATACAGTCCCTGGAAATTCTTGAGGCATTCATGGTTTAAACACACTGCGAAGGGTGCTATAGGAGATTTCAGTGATGGTTTACTGCTGGAGCTAGTTCTTAAGCTGAGAAATGAAGCATGAATGAATAGGAGTTGATATGCAAAAGAAAGTGAGAGAATGGGTAGAAGAGAAGATCAAGTATAACGGCAAAAGAAATTGCATGGCATAATATATAAAAATAATGGTAGCTTACATTTACTGAACACACATGTGAGTTAACTTATTGAACAGACCTAATAACTGTGAGGTGCAACTACCCATTTTAGAGATGAGGAAACTGTGGCACAGAAAAATTGTTTTGTCCAAGGTCACATACTAGTTAAGTGGTGAAGTAAGGTTTGGTCAGGAAGTCTAGCTCTAAAGTTTATACTTTCAATCATTACACAGTAGTACAATAAATATTGTTTATTTTTGATGTTAGGAAAGCAAGAAAAGGATCCAGTATTTTGGGTGAGCTACTACAAGTAATGTATAAAGCTGCAAGACTGAAATGTGTCTGAGTGTTACAGAAGAGGCAGATGTCAGATCTAAGGAGCCTTGTATGCCAGGCACAAGTGTTTGGATTTTATCCTAGAGGCAAGAAGAACCAAGCAGCAGAGGAGCAGTAGAATTACATTGCCTTGACAAAGATTTCTGTGAGATCAGTATGGAGAAAAGCCACCAAAAGCTAGAAGTATAGGTAGACTACTTCAGAACTCTCCATGAGAAATGATAAAAACCTGAATCAAAGTAACAGTAGGAATAAACAGAAATGAGGGGAAAAATTAGAGATAAGTAGGATGTTAAGCCTGATGAGGAAAATTAATGATAGGAATAAATTAAATAAAGCTTCACCAAGGCAGAAAACAGATTTTGAGAGGAAGTATAGGAGGTAGTTTAATAAAAGTTTAATTTTAGATAGGTCTGAGACATGCCTTGTGGGACAACAACATAAAAACAACTAACACATATATACTGAACTTGTTATATACCAAGCACTGGTCAAAGAATTCTACATGCATTGATTCATCAGATCATCAAGTAACCCTATGAAGTATTCATACTAATTTCATTTTACATGAGGCAACAATTGAATTAAGTAGCTTGTGCATGGTCACACAATTATTAATTCGTCGAGCTGGTATGTAAGTAGCCCAAGTAGCCCAAATCAGAGAATAATCTGCCTTTAACAGGGACTTGTCAGTTTTATAGGTGAGTTTGGCATCCAAGAAAAATGGTTTAGACTAAAGGATTTGGAAGTCATTAGTATACATGGCTATGTATACGTAGCTCAAGCTATGAATTTTCACTTAAGCAATCAGAATTTCTCTAAAGGTACTCCTTAAATCATTTAGAAATACCTTGAGGTTATTTATTACAAGTTCAGATTCCTGGGTGTCACAGGCGAATGGAAAGGGAACCTTTGGGGATAAGGTCCATAAGTATATAATTTTAATTAACCCCTCAACTGATTCTTAAGTAAGTCAAAGTTTGATGACCACTGATGAGGAATGAGCAAAGAAAGGTGAAACAATGATTTTGAGTTAATTAGAAGTGTCTACAATAGAGTAACAAGTTCTGAAGAAAGATGGTAAATAAGGGCCTCAGCAAGTATTTGTTGGGTCTTTTATCAAATCTAAGTCACTGTCTATTATAAGATGCATTATTCTTTTATGTACCACAAGAAAAAAAAACAAACAAAACAGGAGACCTCTTATATAAAGCTGGAATAAGACCAGAGATACCATGCAAGGCAGTGTAGTATAAATGGAAAATAAACCCCCCATGCAGAAAGAAACAGCAAGGAAACTTGAAAGTCTGTATCTTTCAAGTACTGTGCACTAGGTAGGGAGAATTTTATCCAGAAGACAATTCTTACACAGCTCTGTTACCAGCAGAGTTAAAAAACAACTTTCAAACAGAGAATGTAATTTAAAGTGGTCTCAGATTGGTAGTAATGCAAATGATTGGCAAAGGCAATCCTCTCTGAAGTAATCTGACTTCAATCCAGGCCAACAATGATTATAAGATGTACCCGTTCTTCAAATTTTTTTAAATGCGAAGAAATGTAGTATGTCTTAGAATCACAAGTCTTTTAGCTACAGAAATAAAGCAAAAAAAAAAAAAAAAGAATCAGCAATGGAATACAGTGTTTTTTAAATAAGAACTAAAAAGCAAAAAGACTAAAAATTAAAATCTTTTTACTTCCCATCACATTCAATCATTTTTATAGTTTATAATTTAAAATGATATAATTTATAATATAAAATGATCAAATATAGCTTTATATTTAAATGAAAAGTCTCATCCATAAAAATCACAAACCTAACAAACAAAACAACTGACAAGTGAAAGAAGATCACTAGTACCCCAGAGTCCATTTAAATGCTTCAGCATTATTTAGAATGTTAAGAACTGTATTCCAAAGTTCACCACAGGCCCTGGTAACTGTCCAGACACCACAGGAGGAACAGCAAACTTCGTTCTTGTGCCAAGGATGAAGATTTATAGTGCCAATCCAACACTTGGTATTCCTCCATTCATTCATAGGCCACAAACACACTGATATTTTCATCATATGTAGGGTATCCTGGCCCTTTTTAAGAAAAATTAATCCTTTCACAACAAAGCTGCTATGGAAATACTCCTTTCACACTTCTATAATTTTCCAGAAAAGCAGCTTTTTCCTTGACACTAAACTATTCCATAATTTCATACAACTTTACATTTCTAGAAATATGATCTCCATAGGGACTTTGTTTACATAAAGTATTTTCATGTTTCCATCTCCCTAATGGGCAAATATACCTGTAACCTGTGTTATTTGATAAGGTAGTATAGCATAGTAGTTAAGAGGTCTGTCATACTTTGCTCTTCTTGGCATCCAGAACTCTATATTCATAATTGTAATTCTTACTCTTACTAAGCAAGCTGCTATATTTTAACCACACTTATTTTTCACCCATATGTCATAAGTGAACAATCGTTCTAAAGGGCTGAAATAATCTATTGATGGACAGAATTGTTGACAGGATGATCTGTGAAGAGGTACTATTGACATATCAAGCCCTTACTTTTTTTTAAACTAGACTTGTTGGCACAGCTCTTAAGGTCTTAACATGAGAAACAACATATGTTGTTGAATAGCACAGATGGAAACAGGACAAAACCTAGTTTTCCTGCTTAGCTGAGGCAGATGCTTAATTAAGATGATAAAATATATTTTACTTAAAATACGTCTATGAAAATTTGTATTACCCTATTCTTAAATGTTCAAGTTCTTCATCAGTTTCCATTGTGGGTACTTTACTTCTAACTATGCAAAAGCTGAAAGGTTGAGGCCTTCCAAAATACCCCTAGCTGTCAAAATACAAGTGGCACAGAGAAGACCCTACGGTGGTTAAACATAAGAGGAGAGAACTGTATTGCTCCTAAGAACTTCCCTTGTATCCACAGAGATCACTTATGACTGTGTCTGCATAGTTTGCTTTAAAGCTAACATTAGGAATCTGTATAATTTTCAGTTCATTCCATTTCAATTATATTAGCTGAGTGCCAAACGTGCCAAACTTTGTACCAAGATTTGGAGGTAGAAAGATGAAGAGTTCTCAGTCTTGAAGAAATTAATGCCATGTCTAATCAATTAGGACTTTAAACTTGTTCTGAACTAGTATAAATATGATGCCCCATAAATGTAGGTTTGACCCTCCAATGCTGCTTTTATCATGGTAGTGGGCCAAGATTACAGATCCTGTAAAGACAAGTCCTGACTAAGACAATCATAGCCTCCTTTAATCTGAACAATTTTCGTCCTTCAATTAAAAACATCCTATCAGTTGCAAATTGCAATCTACTGAAAGATAGAGAAGGTCTACAACAAATAATAACAGCAACAATAAAGAGAGCAAACTGAAAAAGCCCTTGAGGGCCTCCCTGGTGGCACAACAGGTTAAGCACGACACTATGAAGCTATCCAGAGCCACTGCAGCACAAGTTTGATACCCGACCAGGGAGATTCCCACATGGTGCAGCAGACCTCTCCTGCATTGCCTGCTGCTCCCCTCAGCAGTGTATTTTGGTCGATCTGCCTGTTCTGCTCCCCACTCTGTCTGATGAATCCTCTCACCACCCCACACCTCTGGCCTACACCCCAGCTTGTATGCATAAATAAATAAATCTTTAAAAAAAAAAAAGCCCTTTTAAATTTTACCTTCTTTCATTGTACATAATTTTATAAGTCGCTTAAATGTCTTTCTTGAAAGTCTTAAAAGTGTTTCTAGAACAAGAGTGTTATAAATATTTGTTGAAATAATTAAAACTATATATTCAATTTCTTGTGTAGAAGAGTGAAAGAAGAGAAAGACTGCCCTATAAAAAAGGGTGAAAGACTGAAGTGTTTGTTCAAGTACTCAAGCTTGCTTGGTTTAGTAAGTAACCACTCTGGTATTTCTGCTTCAATATTATAAAATATTTGTAATGTTCTTTCAAAAATACCTGTCAATCATGATGTCAATCATGATGTAGCAAAATAACTAGGATACTATAACATTTTCTCATTAATAAAACTCATTAAATAAGGAGAGTTCACAGAAGAGAAGTAAAAGTAATCAATAGAAGTCAAACAATTGACATGAAATTATTTTGGAGCAAGAAACAGAATTTGTCTCTTATGAGTTCTAAATGAATAATGGCTAAGAAAAGAACACATCACAACAGAAGGTCTCACAGCCATCACCTGTACCTTTTTGAATAGAGGAATATGAGGTGATATAAACAGATTCAAACAAAATGAGAAAAGTGAGGAGAATTAAATACTATAGTCTTAACAAGACAAGGTGTCCAAAACTCTTTCCAAACGTATCTATTTAGTGGTGGAGCATTAGATTTGCATTCACCAGTGTGGTGGTAAGACTGAATTTTAACTAGTTGTAGGACCTTATTGTAATTAAAGCTTAATTTCTCCAAAACTTTCTTTCTATATAAAACAAAACATTTGACTTATATAATCTTGAAGCTTTTCTCCATTTCTGAAATTCTACTAAAAGAGAGGCAGAATTACAAACCTGTTGAACTTAAGATTTGCCATAATTCTTGAGTTCTAAACCTTGGGTAACAATTGAAGTTCTGTTTTACAGGTGAATACTTACTTCTGAATACTGTGATGATCTCACCTAGACAATCATTAAGTGAAGATTTAAAAAATGTAAAGCATACATATTTTAATTTAGATATTTACAACACCCTTGTTCTAAAAATACTTTTAAGATGTTTAAGAAAGATTTAAATGACCTATAAAATCACATACAAAAAGAGAAGGCAAAATAAAATATGAAAAGTTCTAATCAAAAATGTTGAAATAGAAAAGCTCCCCTCCACCTAAATACTGGGTAATATATAACATTTAAAAATACATAGCCAAACCCAAACTCAAGAAAACAAAATGTCTAGTGACAAAAACAGAACACTCAAGTCATAGTAATAAATGGGAATTGGATTTTTTTTTAAAGGGTGTAAAGTGATTTTAAAACCAGCTTTATTGGATATGCAAGTCTGCTTATGTCACTAAATGGTAGCTAATTAGGATAACTTCTTTTAAAAACTTAAATTGAAGTCATTCATCATATAAAGTTCAGATAACTTTAATGCTTCACAGTATAAGAAGGTGAAACTACTGGAGAAAATCCACAGAAGGATTTTTGCAAACCATTATGATTTAGGCAGCAAAATAGTAAGAAACGGCAGTGTGGACAAATAACAGGGTATTTCAATCGAAGAAAAATATTGCTGCATGTAGGAAGTCTCCCTGACTAACAATTTGCACATATAGCACTCAGCTAACTGCACATGTTAACAACAGATAACAGTAAAGCAGTACTGAAATGGAACTGTCAGTCCAGTCTCCTGATGCATTCCAGATAAAGCTCTCCCGTGGGCTGACTTCTAGCCTCTCCCCCAAGGATGTTTTCAACAATAACACTTAACATAGCTGTGAAGACTCAGTATACATTTGTAAAGTTTTTTTTTCACATTTTAACACTATTTATCTAAATAATTATTTCAGATCCAGCAAAAATTTTATCAATATATTAATGAATTTAGACACATATCTTCTACTTTTCACAAAAAGCTAACTCAAAATGGACCATAAACCTATACGTCAAATACAAACTTATAAAACTTCTGGAACAGGAGAAAATCTAGGTGACCTTAGATTTAGATACAACACCAAAACAAAATCCATTAGAGAAATAATTAAATTGAACTTCATCAAAATTTTAAAAATTCTGTTTTGCAAAAAACACTGTAAAGAGAATGAAAAGCCAAGCCACAAAGTAGGAGAAAATACTTGCAAAACACCTACTGATAAAGAACTTGTGTCCAAAATACTCAAAATAACTCTTAAAATCCAACAATAAAAAAAGGAACCACTTAATTTTTAAAATGGGTAAAAGATCTGAATGATACCTCATTAAAGAAGATGTACATGTGACAAATAGGCATATGAAAAAGATGCTCAAGATCATATATAAGGGAATTGTGAATTAAAATGAGATTCTACCATTTAGCTACTAGATTCTACCACTTAGCTAAAAAAAAATCCAAAACACTAACAGCAAATGCTAGTTAGGACATGGTGCAACAGGAATTCTCATTCACTGCTGGTGAAGTGCAAAATGGTGCAACCACTTCTGAAGACAGGTGGCAATTTAATACAAAGCTAATCACAAGATTACCATATACCCTAGCTATTATGTTCCTTGCAACTCATCCAAGTGATAAAAGGACTTACGTCCACAAAAAAACCTGCACACAAATGTTTATAGGAGCTTTATTTACAATTGTACCCAAACTGGAAGCAACCAAAATAGCCTTCAAAAGATGACTGGAGAGACAAACTGTGGTACATCCATTAAGTGAATATTATTCCACCATAAAAAGAAATGAGCTACCAAATCCTGCAAAAGGCATGGAGGAACCTTAAATGCATATTGCTAAGTGAAAGAAGCCAATCCGAAAAAGGTGCATACTGCATGATTCCAACCATATGGTATTCTGGAAAAGGCAGAATCACAGTACAAAGATCAGGGGCTGCCCGAGGTTCAGGGGGACGAAAGGATGCATAAATAGTTGGTGCTGGGGGGTGGGGGGGTCAGGGGTGGTTTAGGTTACAATGATTTTGTATGATATGCTATGGTGTATACATATCACTTATGTATACAAAACCCAGAAAACTGTATAACACAAGTGTGAACACACTAGCCTTTAGTTAAGAAAAAAGAAAAAATCAGTCCAACTCCCTTTACAGGTGAATACTCTGGGGCTCAGAAAGATCAAGAGACTGATAAAAGTTATATAGAAAAATAAGTGTATAGTCACAGCTGCTGTTACGGATAAAGCTGAAGACAGGACACCTCAAGAAAGCAGAAAATATTTTTTTTTTTTTTTGAAAAATAGAATGAACATTTCATCACTAACTTGGTATCTGACCTTTATATTTGGTACCAAAAAGAAAAGAAAAAGAAATCTGTAATGAGAAAAAAGATACTATACTAACAGCTCCATTTATTGTGTACCTTCCCTTTCTGGAGGGGTGAAATGATGAACATTGTAAAGAAATTAAGAACAGAAGCTTTATCAGGAAGCAAATACCATGTTTTCCAGTTCTGACTTGGCCAGTTATTAGTTATGTGTTTTGGGCAATTTAAACTATCTGGGCCTCAGCTTCCTTACCTATTTAAAAAAAAAAAAAAGCATCTACTTCACAGTGTTATTGTGAGGTTTAAAAAAAAAAATCAAGATAAATCACCTGGTACAATACAGGCACAGAGTAAACATACTGTGAAAATTAGCTATTAATAATAACTATTAGATTTTGGGTATGTGTTGAAAAGATAACACAAAACTATTTAGAAATAGAACATAGAGGAAACACACAGAGGAAATGGTATCAAGCACTTAAAGTACATGACATACATTATTTTATGAAGTCTTCTTAACAAACTACAAGGTGGGTGTAGTGAGCCGTTGGTCAAGTATTTGGGGAGCACCTACCACTGTGAATCACTGAGGCACCGGGAATATAATGGTAAACAAGAGAGAGTACTTGCTCTCAAGGAGCTCATATTCTCATGGGGAAGAACACACAATAGTCATAAAACAAACAAATACATTCAAGTGAATAAACTGCTGATCAGATTAAAAGGGGTAATAGATTGTCTGCGTTGGTTAGAATAGTTAGGTAAGATTTTTTTAAGGACTGGAATTTTGAATGCAACCAGGACAGTAAGGGTAGCATATGAAAATCTTAGTAGAGCGTATTGGGAGTAGACAGCATAAGCAAATGTTCTGTATTTGGTATATTAAAAGAACAGAAATATAACAATAATATGTATTGTAGTTTATAAATGAAAAAAATGAGTAAGGTTAGCAATGTGTAATAGGTAAATGACAGAGGGACAGATGAGAAGGTCTAATGTCAAAATTCAAAGTCTCATGGAAATATGCTGCTTCTCCCCAAAGTTAGCAAAACATCTCAGTCTGTTCTCAGCCATCAAATAATCCTATTTCACAAGTAGACTTCGAAAATTTCCTTATGTTTAGAACAAAAAAGTTCTTTAAAATACTATAACATCTCTATGTTAAAGCAAAAACAAGGCAGAATGATGAGAATACGAACTCTGAATTAATGTAAAACTGTATAACATTAAATGTTATATGACTAGTAATTAAATTTTTTTATATCATACATATGTTACCGACTAGATATGGTGATTTTAGTAATTTCCAAAACTGAGTCCTTGTCAGGAATATAATCTCTTTTGTTGCTGTTTTATGAGAAAAATCATGTTTGGCTTATGGTATATAGCCCAATTAAGTAAAAAAAATGTGAAAACGTTATTTATTTTTAATAATTATTTATATACATATTTTACATCATTGTTCATTTTTTTTACAATGTTTGATTTCTCCTCTCAGGTACAGTCCCTGTAAAATTCCCACCACCAAACCATCACCATAGTCTCTTGTGCTCTTCCCGCCTGTTTTAAACCCCTGCCCATGTCTCTGATTTATAGTTGTTTGCTAGTTTTGTCTTTTTTTTTTAATATTCTTAAATCGAAGTTGTAGATTTAGGGAAAGTGATATATAATTCAAGGATCTCATTATGAAGTTTTAAGAATCCAACAATAGGATAATAAGCAAAATAGCATTTTTTTCAGTTAAACTATAAAGCACTTCAGAAATATTACATCAAATTCAACAACAAATACTATTTTACATAGAGATGATAATTTTAAAAGATATTGATTTGGGGGTGCCTAACAGATACCAGATGCTAATCTAAAAACTTTATATACATTAGCTCATTAAATGTTAACAACAGTCCTGGGGAAGTAGGTATTATCCTCTTTTTTAGATAAGAAAACTAATGCTATCTCCCAAACCCAAAGTTAGTGAGGTTAAGCAATTGGCTAAATTCAAATAGCTAGTAAGAGAAAGAGTTGGGATTCAAACCCAGATTCTATAATCTGAAGTCCATGGTCATGTTACTATTTGGATCTATTGCTATAGTTTACAGAAGCTGTTCAGGAGTACTGGGTATTGTTCACCTGAATGACTCATAAGTCCTCAAGCAAGATGATTTAACCTTTATAAACCAGGACTTGATATTTTTCCACCCCAAGACAAGTCTTCCTCACATATTTCCAACTCTGATAAATGGAAGGAGTTACTCTTCACCATTTGGCATTTGGGGAATGAGGGATGGCAGCCAGGTATTTACATTCATTTGTTTAGTTTTTACTGAAAACCTGCTATGGACAAGCCTTATGATTGATGCTGAGTGTACACCAGTGTAATCATAATGAGATCCCTAGGCATTTTCCTTTTTTTGTTTCCCATATCCAGTCACTAAATCCTGTTGTTTTTACCTGCTAAACATCACTCCTCCCTCATATCTCTTAGACAGACCTTAAGCTACTTCCCTATCTCTATTCCTCATTGTTCTGCTAAGCTTTTTTAAAGAATGGTCTCTACTCTATGCTTCTGAAGGGCAGTTCTTAAGGGCAGCATCTTCAGTACACTGGTGTACACTCAGCATCAATCATAAGGCTTGTCCATAGCAGGTTTTCAGTAAAAACTAAACAAATGAATGTAAATACCTGGCTGCCATCCCTCTTTCCCCTACAAATGCAATGAAAAATGACACTGATGAACTTGTGACAGGAAAACTGCACTGCCTTCTTTAATAAATAAAACCCACATCTTATGAGGTTGACTACAGAAGAACGTCCACATGGTAACAAGGGCAACTGGTACCACAGTTCCAATTCTTGTCCTCAGTATTCATTCTTTGGAGATCGTATTAAGGTTGCCCCCTCTTCACTGACATCACTGGGAGGAAGATTATATGACTCTCTTATATACCTTGATACCGCAAAGAATAAAGCTATAATATCTAAATAAGCCTACCAAGGTTCAATGATAATGAAAGAGAAGAGAGCATAGACACCAAAAGGAAAATGGGTAGCATGCCTTTAAAGTTTGGATTTTCTCCCTGGCTTTTTGGTCCCAGTCTATCCTAGCTCCTGATGAACTTTCAAATGGTGAGCATTACTTTAACGCTCACCACCAAAGAAGCCATGTTGTCACCTGCTCTTTTTATAAAAGCCAACCTAGCTAGGAAGAGAAGTCGAGAAAGATGCAGTTATACATTCCCACTTAAATCCTTTTATTTAAGCTGTAGTTTCCTGATATGGAATCTACCTTTTTGGTATAGTTTAAACAGGGAAATGCCAATCTTTGATAAGAGATTGATCTATGCTGAGAAGCATGGTTTTACCCTATAAGTCACCTCAAGACAATTTTTATTTCAATATGGCACAATAATCCACTATATACCTGATAGATAGATAAAGAGGTAGATAGAACTGTCACTATTAAAATCTTAAACCATATAGAAACTTTGGGTTTCTAACATGTTGATAGCATTCTGCACTGCAGACTAGTCATTCTTACTTGATATTTTTATTTTATTTTTATTTTATTTTGACTTACATAATTTCTGTCTTTTTTAAATTGTGGTAACATTGGTTTACAACGCTGTATGGATTCACACCACATCAAATATATGTTATCATACTTATCCACCACCAAGGTACCCCTAGTCTTCCATCATAGTCCTATCTGAACATTTTGAATCCTTAGATGCTCATGTCCTCATTTTTTTATTCCGTCCCTGGTTAGTTTGAGACTACCATGGCTCTTTCTTATCCCACATTCTCTCCATAGTGTAATGCTAACATGATGATTGAGTAAATGCTGGATCAATTACATCATTTTTTAGCTATGTAAGGATAAAATAATATATGCAAGGCATTTAACAGAATGTCTGGACACAGTAAGCACTTAAGACATGATAGCTAAAAAGCAAGGCAAAAGAAAATATTATAGTATGCTCGTAAGTTTCCAAATATCTCTAGCTCAGATCTCACTGCTGAGTTCAAGTCAGTATACCCACTATTTTATGTGGACCTTGGAAAAGTTGTAATTAAGATTACCCGCTGAGGGTTGAACTATAAATCAGTAAATAATGAACCAGAGTATATGTATGCAAAGCTAGAGTATTCAGACAGAATGACTCCAAGACCAGCAACTAAGCTACAAAAGAATTTTTGAAACATATTAAAGAAAGAATGTTTTCATCAAAAAGAAGAGTTGGTCAGAAATGGAAGAAAAGACAACTCTGAGAGGCAAAAATTGAAGGCAATTAAATCTCTACTGTGGTGGTTCTCACAGCTTAATGCTATTAAATCACCGCATCCTATATTAACTTCCTTTGTCCTTATTCCAAGCTCGTAAGCTAGCTGCTAAGTTCATGTAATTTTCCTACAGAGAAAACTCCTTGGTCAGAGAATCAGACTTACTACTTGGCAAATAACCCAAGTATACTAATAAATTAGTATCCTGGTAAATTCATCACCTGTGACTGTCACACACATATATACACATACACATACACATACACATACACATATACATGTATCTCTCCAAGTCTCACAAACATTACTGCATGAGCAAGATTGTGTTTCCAAGTCCACAAGTCTTAGGAGCACTGTTTTTGTTGTTGCTGTTTTCACAGTAAATTCATCAATGAATTGAATAATGAAGGTCTCTTAGTAGCCAGCAGCTTTTTCTATGACTACAGCATTATTCACTTAAAGTGCTAACTCCTCTATGCACAGACTTTTACGCCTTTGTACATAGTCAACTATCTGTGTAACAGGATGAAATATGAAGGAACATGGTAAAAATATCAGCAAATTCTATTTCATGAGTGTGAGCACTACAATTTACTGACAATGAAAGCATTTCTAAAATGCTTTCATAATAAAATATCTCACTTATTATCTTATGTTTTTATAAACATGCAAATAAGCAATACCTTTGAAAATTCTGTGATATTACATTTTTCTTCCATTCATTTATTCATTCACTACTTTATTCACTCAACAAATACTTACTGAATTCATACCAGATGCCACCCACTGCACTCAGAACTGGAGATCCCCTGTTGAATAAAAATTGGCAGTTGCTGCTCTTGTGTGCTTAAGGATTAGGAGCAGACACACTAATTAAATTATCACACAGAGTTGTAAAACTACATCTGTAACTTATTAGCAAGTAAAGGTATATGGTACAATAAAAATATATTTTTAATAGGGGCATTTAATCAGATCAAAAAAACTTATCTGAGAAAGTGATATTTAAGCTAAGATCTACAGGACAAGGAGTCAAAGATTGAGATTAGAACAATCTGGTGCTTGTAAACCAGAGGTGCCTACATCTACACTCACTCTCCAGTTCTCCTACTCACTCTTAAATAAAATGCCCATTTCACGTTTACACTCTTTACTCCACCAAAAGTGCTTTCAAGATTCTCAATGACCTACCTCCACAGTGCTAAATGTAGAGTTAGTTACCAATCTTCATCTCAACTAACCTAAAAGAGTATTTAATGTAACTTAATACTCCTTCCTTTTTAACCACTTTCTTCACTCAGCTTCTAAGACATCTCACTGGATTTTCTTCTCAGTTCACTGGCCTCTCTGCATAGTAACCCATGCTGATTACTCCAAATCAACCCAAACTCCATGGAGTACTTCTTTGTATAGTACCAACTATTGTCAGGCTTTAACTGCTATCAAAACACTAGTATGAAACCCACAATTATACCTACAGCCAGATCTTTCCCATCATCTCCAGACTAATTTATCTAACTGCCTAAACCACACCTCTACTTCAATGTCTTTAGAGGCACCTCAAAGTTAACATGGCCAAACCAAACACCTGATCTCCCCCCACCCATGTACACTTTTGGAAACATTCCCAAAACAATTAATGGCAATTATTTCCTTCTACCTGCTCTTGAGTTATCTTTGATTCTTTTTCTTTCACATCTTCAATCTGTCAGCAAAATGTGTTGGTTATAATATTATTTTCAGACTCTGGCCTCTTCCTATTGCCTCCATTTTTATCACCCTAGACCAAGCCACCACTATCAATTCACCTGGACTACTTTAGCTTCCTAACTAGTGTCTCAGCTTCTACACTTATTTCTCTATTGTCTATGCCCAACACAATTTTTAAAAAGTCAACATTTTTTAAAAGTTAGATCATGCACTCATCTGCTCAAAACCCTTCAATAACTTCCTGCCTCAATCAAAAAAGTCAAAATCCTTTCCATCACCTACATGACCTCCTTCTTCTATCACCTGTTATTCTCCTGCACCTAGTCACACTGCTCTTTCTCAAATATGAGCGCCTAGAGGATTTTGTTCTTGTCAGCAGCTTTGCATTGGCTGTTCTCTTCACATGACTGTTCTTCCTCAAGCAATCTGCATGACTTACTTATCCTCCCACTCAGGTCCCCTCAAATTTCCCCTTCATTAGATCTTCTCTGACCACTGGAAAATCAACCTCTCCCCAACCTGGCACTCCCCTATTCCTTTTCCTAGTTGCTTCTTACTTTTTCCCACTGTATTTATCTTTACTATGTACATACACATTTGTTATCTACCTATCCTTGGTAGAATATAAGCTCTATGAATAGGGACTTTTATATACTGTGCTCACTGGTATATTCTCAATGTCCCATTACATAGTAGGCACTCAACAGATACTTGTTGAATGAATGTATGAAAGAGAATGAGACTACAGAAAAGGCTGTATGATTGAAAAGAGATAGGCAAAGAGTGATAGTCTAAGTGAAGCTGGAGAGGTGGAAAGGGATCAGATAACATTAGGTTTTTATAAAGCAGTTTTGCCTTTAAGAGCAGTGGGACATCACTGAATAGTTTTAAGAGAAAAGCTGATTGAATTTGCACTTTGAAAAGACCATTCTGGCTGCTGTATGGAGAACGAAGAGAAGGACCAGAGTGAATAATCAATATTGCAATGTCCCTGGCAAGAGAATATGACAGTCTGGCATAAGCCTGTGCTTCTGCAGATGAAAGAAAAAGGATGGATTATTTGGGAGATAAGACTGGCAATACTTAGTAATAATTTGGCTATAGAGTTATGAAAGACATGAAGAAATCAAGAATAATGCTTACCTTTCAGATTTTCACAAGTGGAAGTATGTGGTGGCCCTAACTGAAATAAGGAATACTCGAAAAGAATCAGATTTTAGGAGCAAGCCATGCATTTGGTTTTAGGCATGTTGAGTTCGAGATGCATTTAAGACATCCAAGAATAAATACAAAGGACATTGGTTTATGAAAGCTCAAAGGTGAAGCTGATGGAGCTGTACATTTGAGAGCTGTAGGTGATAGATAGTGAAACCATAAGCATGGATGAGGTCACATCAACTATGCATAGGTTTAAAAAATTACCCTAATGTTTGTGGGTTGGACATAGGAAGGTGACACAAACAGGAAACAAAAAAGGGATGGCTTTTTCATTTGTGTTTTGAAATCACACTATAAAAATTCTCATTTTTAAAATTCTGATTTAAACCAATAGAATTAGAATGTAGCAAGGCTTGCCAAATTAGTCAAATTCATTGAAACTATAAATCTGTTCAAAGACAGGTCACTTTCAGAAACTGTCTCTGCAGAGTTTCAAGGTCCATCAATAAGCAATCAATCACCCCTTCCTAATATATATGATTTGATTTATTGCAGTTTCCTGGAAGCATCAAACTTGTCTCACCTCTAGGTCTCACCATATGTTGTTCTTTTGTTCTGCACTTCCCCCAGATGTAAATTTCCATGGTTTTCCCAGACGGGGCTAAGTGATTTTTCTAGCCAACACAATGATATATTTTACTTTAACTGTATGCATAACTATTGGTTTCTCCAAGCAGATTTTTTTAAACAGTTGTATGTATGTATACTCAATACGCAGGCCCTAACAAGGCTAGACTTTTAGAAACACATCTTTTCTGCGATGGGAAGAATTAAATCTAATTTGATTATCATTCCACTGACCGCCTTTCAAGCCTTGACTTTTCACCTCGACTTAAAAAAAATACAAACAGCACTTCATAAACAAATGATTGAATCTCTTAAATATATTGAATTCTGGAGGTTTGTGTTGGTCTATTCATATAGTAGGCGTAAGGCCCGCAAAAATTCATGGCTAGGAATACTGGGGATTCATTTCCACTTAGTCTCATACAACACTGATCTGACAGCTGGCTTTCAAAGCCCCGCTTGGGATTTGACCGAGCAAATAAAGAACATCCCAATACAATGGCAAGCAAAGGTGCAACTGCACAGGAATCCTTAATCCATCCAGCGCGAGTGCACTAAAAAGGGATGAGCAGAGACAGAAGCTAGGAGCACCCATTTTCACATTATTCCTTTTGCCTGGCCTTAATTTGCTCCCTGTGATCCTGGAATCGCGACCATTCCCAAATTCTCTCAAAGTGTCCTCGACTGGGGCACCCGGACTAGTCCTCCCCACGCAAATTGCAGGGGAGAAAAAGCCCTTAAGAGGGCTTCCCTAAATGGCTTCGTCTCCACAAAATCTCAGAGGAAATGGAGGCAGGGAAAAGCCTGTAAAAGGAAAACTGCCAGCTAAGCCCATAGCGCTCACCAACTCCACGCTCTCAGTCAATCTCCGTCTCCGTTAACCGTTGGCTCCCAGGCCGCCACAGGCAACGTCGCAGTGGCTCCTGGGGGCTGTAGTTTTTCGTCGCAAGCAGAACGCGTCGGTCGTGTCAAAACTACATCTCCTAGAAGTCAATGCGCGGAATGCGTTTCTCCTTAAATCTGGGGTCTGTTGTAAAAAAGAGACCGCCACTATTTTTAGGTTAATCTTAAAATTTAGATTCAATTTTCATTGGAGTGCTTCCGTCCCCCCTTTCCTTGTCATGATTGTCTTGACTGTGATCGAGTTTCACTGAATTTCACCTTCTCCCCTTTACTTCTTTTTCCCCTTCTCCAGTTCTGAGAGCAAAACTCGATACACGGAACCCAAGAGCACGGACGTTTGTCTCTTAAGGCGCATGCGCGTTGCTCATCGTCACGCATGCGTAGCAACCGGCAACGGTTGGCGGCCGTGCGCGGACTTGGGGTCTGGAGGTAGCCTGCGGAGGGCGGGGCTTTTTCCAATGGCTTTGCCTCCGTGGGTCGCGTCTGCCGGGGCGGGGAAGAGGGCGCTGGGGCAGAGACGGCCCCTGCTTTGTGCCGGGCGGAGAAAGGGGAGGGGCTGGGGTGAGGACCCCATCTCCCCTTCCTGCTCCCGCCCTCTGGGCCGAGCCCCACCGATGGGGCTGGGCGAAGGGGCGGACTGTGCGCCTGGGGCCCTGCCGCTCTTCCAGCTCCGCGGCCCAGCCCGGCACTCGGGGATTGTGGGGCCGCCCTGTCCTCCTCTGGCTTGGCTGGCAGTGGGCTAGGACGCAGGGATCGGGACAGAAGTACCATCTGCCCGGGGGGGAGGGAGGGGGTAAGTCTGGCATCAGCGGGGCGGGAGACGCTTCCCCATCTACCCGACCGCCAAGGAAAACGGAAAACGCCCCCGGGGCGGCTGACTCTCCGGCAGCAGCGGCCAGCGAGCCGGGATTCTGCGCGCCCGCCCTGCTAGCGTCCGGCCGCTGCGGAGACGCGGGGAGGAGCTGCGGAGGGCGGGGACTGGTGCCGGAGGAGGGGCGGGGTGGGAACGCTCTGGAGAACACGGTGGCTGCACAGACAGAAAAAAAAAAAAGCAACCCGAATGACTGGAGAGCGTTCAACTGCTACCAGCTTTTTGGGGCCGAGCACGGATTTGACAGCTCCACTACGTGAGGATATCCGCTGACCCCGTGAGACGCAGGAGACCACTTCGCTGAGATCGCCTGTCAAGCAAAGCCAGCGCTGTAAGGTTTCAACTTTCCAACTTTTTTTTTTTTGTCTCTGACCAGAAGACTGTCCCTTCGTATCTTTTCTAGCTTGTAAATTGGTTGAATGCCATCAATAGAAAAGACATTTCTGGTTCCAAATGTCGCGCAGACGTGTGTTTTCATGACCATTTCTCTGATTTTAGTTTTACATTTCTCGTTTTAAAAAAAATACAAAGTGATTTTGGTGACATGCTGAAAGGTAACTGAAGACCACAAGGAAACGCTCCAGTTGTCATGGCTGAAGGAGAGAATGAAGTGAGATGGGATGGACTGTGCAGTAGAGATTCAACTACTAGAGAGACAGCACTGGAAAACATTAGGCAAATCATTTTGAGAAAGACTGAGTATCTTCGTTCGTTGAAAGAGACACCTTGTCGTCCATCAGAAGAGCTTTCAAATGCTATACCTTTGGATGGGTTGAATAAGCTTCTTGCTCATCTGCTTATGCTTTCTAAGAGGTGTCCCTTTAAAGATGTAAGAGAGAAAAGTGAGTTTATTCTGAAGAGTATTCAGGTAAGGAAGAGTATCATAAATGCAACCCTCTAGCATAGTGAAATTTTACTCAAAAATATTTACTTTGTGTTTGCTTCCTATAGGTTGTTTTGATATGAGCTCTTATGAATTCATTCTACATCCTAAATTTATAGTGTCCTATAAAATATTGAAATTAGTTCACCTTGTCAGTTTGGGTCCTAAAGTAAAAGCAATTTGCAAACATAAGTAAACAATTCTTTCTAGAGAGTTTTAGGCAGAAACTGCATTCCTTTTGGGAAAACGTGGAAGCTAGAGATAATTGCAAGTAAACACTCGCTTTTCCTTATATTCATTTTTTCATGTTAGGGAGGGTAGCCAGTATACTTTTCACATTGTTGCAAACAGTGTTCTGTGTGGAAAGTTTCAAATTTCAAAGCCTCTAAAATCATAAAGGATATTAAATGTTTCCTAGTCAGCTTGTTCAAGATAATTAGTGAAACAATTTTCTCTTGTTCTTAAAACAAAAAAACCAGGGTGTGTTCTCTAAAATGCAACCTTTCTTCAAAAATAATTACATAGAATAATGAAAGCCTGTGTTAAAAAGGAACTGACATCTTTATATTCAAAAGTTAGATCCAGGTGGAGTATATGATAAAGAGACTTTCATGGTAAATTGCTCAATCAGCTTTCTCTGTGTTTGCCTAAGTTGTTTGTTTCTTTTTCACCTATATGCCTATTTAAGTTGTGAGTACAATAGGTTAAAAATATAGTTTTACACCTGTTTTGTACATAATCAGTTTATCCTATTTTGTCAGAAGACTTATTAGAAGGGGCTTTTTTTTGGGAAAGGTAATTTTTGGATATTAAGAACAGTCAGTAATGCTCTTTACATTTTAAAAAAATTATTCCACATGTGTTGTTCAAGATCATATTGTGAGAAGTTTTACAATTTATCATTTACTTGGGTATATATGTGAGCTAAGATGGATAGTTTTTCTATTCTGGTTTGAATTTAATTTAAAGCAATATTCTTGTCCATAAAATGAAGACTGCTTACAATCTTAGGATGTTTCTCAGAAAAAAATTTTGGGAATAATTGTTATAATCCCTTTATCTAGAGTTACCAGAAAGGAATTAATATTCTAGATACCTGAAGTTTACCCTTTTAAGTATTAAAAGGAATTTCTCTATCTTTTAGACTGTAGTGACTACAGTAACTTTTTTTCCCCACAATGGGGTCATCATTATGCACCTCAAGTATTGTAAAGCATAGGGTGAAGTATATAGGAATGACCCATGCATTTTTTTTAAATTTTGTGTTCTGTTTTTATAGTTTTTTGTTCCTTCCCTTCCTGTCAGTATCATCCACTTTTTCTTTTCTGAACCTATCATTTTGCTGCTTATGTATACTAAAATAGGAAACCAGATAACCAATTTTATTAAGAGTTATATTGAAAACATAAGTAATTAGACTTTGGGGAGTAAAGGGTCAAGACTGTGATATAATGGTAAGTAAATGGCTCCTGAAGTCAGACAAGCCTGGTCTCAAATTCTACTCTATATCATTCAAGTATTTCTTAACATTGGATAAGTTACTTGACTTTTTTTAGCTTGAATTTTGACATCCATAAAATGGGACGAATATTTCTGAGCTGTTGTGAGAATTAAATGAGATGTAAAGTACTCTAGTATGTAGTGGACACTCTTCTCCCTTTCTTAAGTGAAATACATGGACTATATGATACATATTTCAAGACGCTTTCATCCTCTTTACTATGAAGGTTTCCCATAGGCTTATGTTTTTTCATCTCTGAATCTATTGCACTTTATTCCTGCCACTTTACTTTAAGTAAACTGCTGCTATAATCGTATGTTTATGTGTCTATCAACCCCAGGAGGGCTGTAAGTTCTCAAGAGTTGACTGGGGCATGGAAGCTACTTAATACATATCCAGTGGATGAACAAATTTATATGTGATTTCTTTTTGTTCCTTATCAGCCTGATTAAATGAAGCTACTAGATTAGGAAATTTCTACCCTCACATTCATTTATGCCTTCATTCAATAAATGTTTATCCTGCCCCTGGTGATTGACATTCCAAGAACTGAGAATAGTTCTGACACTCTACTGAAGGGAAATAGCCCATTAAGAAATAAACAAATAAATAATGTAATTTATATATTAAAGGAAGACTTCCCAGAAAAGATGATATTTAAGGAGAGATTTGGTGAATGAATAGGCAAAATGAGATTTGTGAGGGGGATATTCCAGACACAGGGAACTATATGGGTGAAGGTCTCATGGCAAGAGAGAACAGATGAATTCTAGGAACTAAAAGTTATACAGTGTAGTTGGAGTGTACAGTTTAGGTGAGTGTGAAAACTTAAGAGCACATTCTCTGGGGCCTCCCCGGTGGCGCAGCGGTTAAACGCTGCGCCGTGGAGTTGTCAGCAGCAGTGACGTGAGTTCGATGCCCGGCCTGGGAGAATCCCACATGGTGCGGCAGACCTCTCCTGCCTCGCCTGCTGCTCCCCTCGGCAGTGTATTTCTGATCTGCCTGTTCTGCTACCCGCTCTGTCTCTGGTGAGCCTTCTCGCCGCCCCACAACTCTGGCCTGTACCCCAGCCTGTATGTATAAATAAAACAAATCTTTAAAAAAAAAAAAAAAAAAGCACAGTCTCTGAAGTTAAACAGACCTGGCTACAATATTAGCTCTACAACCTTAGATAAATTACATATCTCCTTGACTTAGTTTTCACATCTGCGAAATGAAGAAGATACTAATAGTTCCTACTGAAGAGACTATAAAACAAAATAATGCTTGCAAAGCATAGCATATAATAAATGCTCTGTAATCATAAGAGTTTTTACTGTTTTTAGGTAGAAGTCAGATACCAGAGAATCTTGTAAGCCAAGAGTTTTGGATTTTGTTCTAATGACAATAGGGGCTGCTAAGGGTTTTGTTTTTTTTTTTATGGTGAAAAAAATTGTATTTCAAATTAGCCAGTTAGACTCAGTTTAGATGATCCCAATTTTGTTGGCAGTATCCAGAACACATTCAGCAGCCAGTTGAACACATGCCTTTTCTCCATCAGATCTGATCAGGGTGTTGACCTTGGTCACCTCATTGTCATAGGGCTTCATCACAGCCTTTTTAGTTAGGTACTTGTTGCCCTTGACATCCACAATGAGCACAGTGCTTTGTTGTCTTCTGTTTCTTCATGACTAACTCAGTGGTCAGAGGGAAAGTTAATGATGGCAGAGTGGTCAAGCTTGTTTCTCCTGGGGGCATTGTTCTGAGAACATTTGAGTTGTCTTTGGAGCCTCCTAAAGGTGAAGTTCAGATCTTGTGGCTGTGGATATCGTCAGTACTGCATTCTTGGCCTTCAAAGCTATTGCTTTGGCTTCGGCTTTGGAAGGGGCAGGGGCTTCTTTCTGTATTCTGGGCCTCATCTTCATGAAACGTACTAAGAGTTTTAAGCAAGATGGTAAAATGTTCTTTGGCGTAATAGAGGGATAACTTTGGAATCAGTGTGGAGAATAAATTTCAGAAATAAAGAGTGGATATGCAGTATCAGTTAGGAGGCTGTTCCACTGATCCAAAGCAAAAAATAATAGTGGGGTAGGATATAGTGGGAAAAGCAGGAAAAGGTGGTTGGATTTGGAGCTATTTAGCAGTTAGAAAGCACAGGATATAGTATTTGATTTGCATGTAGGAGGTGAAGAAAGTATCAATATCAAGGGTGACTGATTTTCTGGCTTGAACTACCTGGTGAATATTTCAATCATTTTCTGAAATAGTGTCAGGGTTATTTAAGGGGAAATGATGAGTTGTTTTAGACATGTTGAGATTAAGTCGCATAGTATACTTTTTTTTTCAAGATTTATTTATTTATACATACAAGCTAGGGTACAGGCCAGAGGCATGGGGCGGCGAGAGGGTTCACCAGAGGCAGAGTGGGGAGCAGAACAGGCAGATCAGAAATACGCTGCTGAGGGGAGCAATGGGCAAGACAGGAGAGGTCTGCCACACCATGTGGGATTCTCCCGGCTGGGCGTCAAATGCGTATGGCACGCTGCCGACAGCTCCACAGCGCAGTGCTCAACTGCTGCGCCACCAGGGAGGCCTCGCCTAGTATACATTTTATTAGAAATAACTACTAAAGGGATTTCTGTTTCTGCAACCACTGTTTTAGTTCTGCCATCATCACCTCTCACTTCTCCAGACTTAACCCATCCTCCACCTTATAGCCATCCTTCACATACTCATATTCTAGCATCAGACTCACATGAAAGTCAAATAATTCAAATGTCGTGCTCCACAATACTTTCTGTTATTCATTAATAAAGCCCCCGAAAGCTGAACTGTATTTGCAATTCCAGCAGCTGTTTCTGAAGGCCCTTAATTGCTAAAGGTCAACCCAGAGGATTATAGTCAGGGAGTAATGGTGAGGCAGAGGTAAAATGGATTCCACTCAAAATGGCTAAACCTGTGGGGGAAAAAATGACACTTTGGGGGAACAGCATTTTCTGGATTCCTGTTCTCAATTTATTGATTTCAGGTCAACATACCTAAATCTGTTTAATACATTTTTTGAAAACTATTCTATGCTAGGCACTGTACTCTGGAAGATCAGTAAGATTGGTTTCCTACTTTGAGGAAGGTCTTCTATTCTCACAGGAGGCTTTATTTACACTGACTTTTTTATATGTTTTACTATTTTTTTTAAGATTTATTTATGCATACAAGCTGGGGTGCAGGCCAGAGGTGTAGGGCGGTGAGAGGGTTCACCAGAGACAGAGTGGGGAGCAGAACAGGCAGATCCACCAAAATACACTGCTGAGGGGAGCAGTGGGAGATGCAGGAGAGGTCTGCTGCGCCATGTGGGAAGCTCCCTGCCAGGCATCTAACTTGCTGCAGCTGCCGATAGCTCCACAGCGCTGGCTTAACCTGTTGCGCCACTAGGGAGAACCCTGTTTTACTCACTTTAGCAAAGGAACAGAAATATTAACACTGGCCTAATATATTAATACAGCCTTTGAGTAAATTATAGTCTTTATGATGTATATAATTAATGTTTGTGTGTATTTACATATCAAAAGATGATGAGTATCCAGAATAGCCAAATACTTTTCCAAGAGTGGACATTTGATCATTTTCATCTGTACTATGAAAGAGGAAAACTTAAATTTATATAAGCTTGCCAGCACATTGTCTGAACGTGATTTGGCTTAAGACAGAAAATTTAAACGAGGTATCAAAGTATTTATCTCTGTTACAGGATGGAGGAGGCTTTCCATTTAGTGAAGTGATTGTTACAAACATTTCCCCCGGCCCCCCCTCCAGGAATGAAACTTCAACAGTTGGTTATGGGGCACATTTACAGTTGTTAGAGTTGTGGTTGGAGTATCCAGTTGGTATCTAACTGAATAACATATAAATTTGCAGATTTAACAATAAGAGGTTTGTTATTTTGCAAAGTAAGTCTGGAGGCTGGATGTTTTTAAGCTTGGTTGATTCATCTTCAGCTGCACTATGTTACCTTTTTTGCTTTCCATATTTTTGTCTTTTTTTTTTTTCCCCCCAGCATAACAAGTGCTGTTTCCACCCATGGCTTCACTATTGCTACAGTAGTTCCAGGCACCATGTGTAGTCAGGACTGTCTGACATCTTAGAGGAGTTTCTTCCCATGTGTCCATCAGGAAAGAAAAGCTTTTCCCAGAAGCCCTCCAGCAAACTTCCTTAGTTTCTATTGAGCAGGGTTAGGGTCACCTGTCTTTTCCTAAGCCAGTCATTGGCAAGGAAATTGGGAATTTCTATTTTTGGTTTGGACTAATAGGCACTTAGCCTCGAAGAGGCAGGAGGTCCCTATCACTTGAACAAAGAATTTCTGTTGATGAGCAAGATAGGGCATGGAGGGCAGTCGGATCTAATCTGAGACTGCCATTAAAACTGCTCTTGATACTCTAACCAGATAATGTATTGCTGTGATCTAGTTATAATTTAGATTCTATTTGATTAGAGACACAGTTAATTTGTAATAATACTTTAAAATGTAACATAACAGATTGGAGATGTTCAAGGAGCAGATTTGGCCCTTTTAAATGACTGCTTTGTTTTGTTTTTTATTGCCTTGTTAAAGCCAAAAGTTTAAGATAGTTCATCTAAAAATTCATTACTGACTCTTAGAAATCATGGCAAATATCAAAGTCCTCTTTCGGTATTTGTGTTATGCTTCTCTCTTCTATATCCACTATTTTCTGGCCTCTCTTATTTTATTGATATACATTGAGAACTCAGTCTCTTCCTCAGAAAGCCTTGACTCTTGACGCTTACTTCGCTCAGTGCTTACTCTCATTCCTATCTTCAACTGCTTTCTGTACTTTTGAGCTCAGAGGAGGATACTGTTTACTTTCAGGTTGTTGAGGCTTCTTTGGATAGAGAATGGGAAGAAATTGAATGCAAGTCTTTTAACTTTTTTTTTTCTAAATGGTTTGAGGACAAAGTAAACAGCCTTATCTTTTTTCTACCTCCTGACTTACAGGATGAATCATATCTGCACTATCTCCCCTCAGTGTCCTCTTTATAATATATAAATACATCCTGTCCTCTTCCTTTGTTCTAACTTTTCAGAAAAATTGAAACTGATAAGGATGTTCTTTATTTTTAATTTTTATATCTCAAATATTTTACTCTTGGTGCAGTGCCCCAAGTGATCTCAAGTTTGACAAAATCAGAATGATTTTAAAATATTTTTTAACACAGTTATTGTTTGTTTACAAATGGGAGGTAATGTTTTGTAAGAAAATGTGATGTTAAACATTTCAATTTTAAGTCATAAGTCCATCATGATATCATGGAGGCTCTCAGAAACAATAGTTTAATTAGAATTATTTTTTCCTCTTTAACGGTTTGTGCACTTGAGGTGCTATAATACAGATCATTCATGAAGCCAAGGAATTAGAAAATAGGTGTGCTGTTTTCTTTGTTTTAGGAGTTCTTATTCTTGTGGTAAGCCACTAGAGACTTACCGATCTTTTAACCATTTGAATAGATAATAAATTATATATATCACATTAAATCATATTACATTTACATATTTAAATAAACATATTATAATTCAAACAGCCAACATAAAGATTTGTTGAAACTTTGACATGACAGAAAGAAGCCATGCAATCTTGAGTATGATAAAGTGCTACTAAGCTTTGATACAACAGGTCACTACTTGGGGTTATGCCTTAATTATAAAGAATTTTCATACTTAAAAACAATGTTTATGTGGTAGCACATTAGCATGAATTGGGGGAATCAGAGATGCTGGAAAATTTTCAGATTTTGTGAAGGACAGGGAAATGCTAGGGGAGGGGATGGCAGTGCTTAAAAGGCATTAAAGAATGAAAGTTCTGCTGGAAGTACATCAGCACTGAGCAAGCCTTGCCACCAGTTTTAATCTCTTTTTTTTGTCACAATTTCTCAAATCAGTCTATTTTTTCACCCCATGGTAAAATATCGAACTTTTTAAATTGAAAGTCAATGGAAAATAAAGTTTACGTTGGCCCAGCTTTTCTAGGCTACGTTTAATATATTAAGTGAAAATGACCTTAATTGACCTTGATGAAATTACCTAGTATTTTAATTATGTTGTTGTTTGCTCATGGGCATCAGAAAAAGAGGCGTCTTTATATATTTGATGATGCTGTTGCTAGAGGCATTGGCAAACTGGACATTTAAGCATGAAAACCTCTGCAAGAGCATCACACTATGGCAACATTATTTCATGCTTTGCTTCCACCCCACGACTCCCCCGAATTTGTTAACATTCAATTAAATTAGTGTGGATAAAGATCAATTTACCCTTACTGTTTGAGTATGGGGCGGGGGGAAGTATTTTAAAAGGTGCTTATTTTAAAATTTTTTTAACTGAAATACTTAAGTATTTGCAGGATAAAAATTAGGATGATTTACTGGATTTTCCAGTGTGGTTGTGGCTTTTCTATTGTTAGAAGTTTATGTATGGCTACTAGACGCTCACAATTTATAAGAGACTTCAATTTATTATGTTAAATTTGGTAACAGGAATTATCTCTCTTATGTTCTAATCTCTTTTATGTGACTACTTATAGAAAAATCTGATTAGATTGCAGTGAAAATGAAATTACCTTAGAAAAATAAAATACTTTAAGTTTCATATTTTCTTTAAATCTTATCCTATTTTTAATTTAACAGGGGAAAGGTCTGTTTAGATTTATAAAATGTAGCATATTATAGAATTACTCTAAAACAACTTCCTAACATTTTAAATCATATTTAAGGGAAATACAGTAGTGAGGTTTGTCTACCCAAATAACTTTCATGTAGATGTAATAAATAAATGTATTCATTAAGTGAATAATATTTAGTGTTTTAGCTTTAAAATTGTTTAAATTGACAATGTAAAAAATCGTGGCTAGGGTAGTTTGTCAGTTCTGTATATAATGTTCAATAAAGTATAATTGGAATCTTAGTTTATCCCACTAAAAGTGAGCATTTACTGTTTTGATATCTCAGTTTTTGACAAGTATTGCATTTCATCTTTCAATTTTACATGATTTTATTTTCTAGCAAGTTGGCAGGTGCTAGCTGTATATAATTATAACTGAGTAAATTTTCAAATGCTATTCATAGCCTAAACATAGCAAGAAATTCTTCCCATCATGTGATAAAGACCAAGCCTTGCAAAATATTGGTTGAGTGATATGTGATACTGAAAGATATTTAAGAGAAGTTTTCCAAAGTAAAAAAATGATTTAAAATTATATAATGGAAAACAGGTTTTCTCACAAAATAAGATTTCTCAAAAATGGTTATACCTCCCCACATTAAGAAACTATGCATCTACCTTTTCCTCTAATAAGTAATGTATAATACATTGGCAGATTTAAATTATAAAACAAAACATATTTGAGGTTTGTTTGACAGAAGTTCTTCCACAGAAATATGAGTCACTGAAACTTTTTTAGACAGTATAGATTTTACCACTGAACCTAGTGATTAGTTTCTTCTTATTTCACTCATTAGGTGTTTGTTGTATGCATATTATATGCCAAACACTGTGCTCAACTATCTTTTGACATGTCAAAGTTTAAGTTTCATTTAACTTTAATAATTCCACTTAAAAAGCATAAAAGAAGCTTATGTTTTCTTTTTCTTGATTTTATTTTCTAGTTATCTACTCTGAATAACTACGCTCACATTTCCAAGAAATATTAGCTCAGAAAGATCTTGTTGGATTTTGTTTAAGAGCGATTTGTTCTTGAAAAAATTAACCTCTGTAGGGCCTCCCTGGTGGCGCAGCTGTTAAGCGCAGCGCTATGGAGCTGTCGGCAGTGGTGATTAGAGTTCGATGCCCGGTGGGGGAGATTCCCACATGGTGTGGCAGACTCTACTGCCACGCCTGCTGCTCCCCTCAGCAGCGTATTTCCTCCATCTGCCTGTTCTGCTCCCCACTCCGTCTCTGGTGAATCCTCTCGCCGGCCCACATCTCTGGCCTGTACCCCAGCTTGTGTGCATAAATAAATAAGTCTTTAAAAAAAAAACTGCAGGAGTTTTTAAAAACTAAATTAACCTCTGTAGTTTGTGTTCTCATCTTTGAGTTGACATAATCTTTTAAATTTAACTTGTATGTGATTATAAATTAAAGGAGATGATATTGGTAAAGCGTTTTGTAAAATTCAGTATTCTGTGCAAATTTAGCTATGAGTGAACTCTTTGAGCCTCTGTTTACCTATCTGTAAAGTAAGGGTAATAATAACAATACCAGTGTCACAAGGATTTTTGAGAATTAAATGAGCATGTAAAACATAGAAGTGGACCTGGTTCATAGTTAGTGTTCATTTAATATTGATAGTGATGACAAAGAGGAGGAGGAAGAATTACAACTTGATCGAGGTGTTTTAGACAATGATTCAAGCCTCAAATAGGCATTACTTTTAGGATTTTTATATTTAGTTTACCATTTTTCATGTCATTGACTTTCATACTTCCCATTCTTTGTAACCACATGTATTAACACCACTAATTGACTTTTGTACACTAATTTTTAATATATGTTAGCTGATTAATGCTGATGTTCAATAGAATGTTTCTAACGAGCTTCTTCCCCTTGGTAAGTGTTGGGCTTGCCCAGAGTTTTGCCCCAAAAGGTGATGGCAGATCGGTAGCATTCATCCCCTCCTTGGAGTCTAACCCTTTGTTATATCAGCATTTCAACAGCAGGGAGGGGTTCAGGCAGGCAACTGCATGTGTCATTTGGGTGGTCAGGTGTACTTGGTCCATGTCCATGGCCTGTGCTTCAGTGCTGCGACGGCCTTAGACAATAATGGTCAAGACCATGGTTTTTGGAGACTTGGACTGGGTTTAAGTCCTATTCTGCCAAACCCAGTAACAACAGGCAAGTTACATAACCACTGTTGGCCTCAGTTTCCTAACAAAGTTGTTAAGATTGAATGAGGTATACCATATGTGCAATGCTTATGGAGACCATTTAACTCAGTGAATATTAACTATTAGTATTCTTTTATGCCCCTCCAGAGGGATGAGGGAGAGGAGATGGGAAGTTGAGCCTTCTGGCATGATAAGCCCTTTAGGGTCCCCCAAGTCTCTGGGCAACTGGGAAAGTTTTCGCCTACTTTCCAGATTCCCTGGAACCAAATTGAGGATTTTATTGTTTTAGCTTTCTGGGAACTGAATTCTTCCCTCTCCTCTTACCATGTTTAGTCTATTCATCCCGTGAACATTTGACTTTCAAGTCTGTCTTTTTGAGTTCCTCATATAGGAAACCAAGTGATGTCTTCTATGCCAATGTTGTCAGTAAGCAACTGAATCCTCTGCCTTGAAAGTATACTGAGGAGATTAGAGTTGCACTATCAATGATCCTACTCAGCTTTGCCTCACACATTAAACAGAAAGTCTCCCAAACAGTCCTTTCACTCTTGTCAGATAGCTTGTAATAATTAAAAACAAAATAACTAAGCAAAGGTCATGGAAGATACCCCAGAAAAGATAATGTGACTTGAAGAGATTTTGTACCATGTTTGATTTCTTGAATTTGCTTACTGCATATGGCAGCTATCTTTTGGGTCTCAAGCTCACATGCCTACCACCCTGTAATCACCTATGGCTTGGGATGAGGGGGTGGGGGGAGGAGACACTGCTATCTACTTTAAAACTTACCATGGCATTGGAACCAAGTTACTTAAATCATCTTCAGCAGTCTGTTAATTTCTAGGTTTGTAGAGTATATGCTTTTGAATGTAATAGTCATTCTGTATGCATAGTTTAGTTTTTAGCCTTTTTCAAATATCAGTTTGTTCAATATTCACAACACTGTAATTATAGGTATTATTATTCCCATTTTATGCATCAGGAAAAATCAAGGTTAGATTGGTTAGCTAACCTGCCAGAGGTTTCATTGCTAGTAAACTAGTAAGAGGAGGAACCAGGTTTCAAACCCAGGCCATGAGACTCCAGAGTCCATCTTCTCACCTTCATGTGACACAGTCTGAATAAAAATTTAATACAAGGTTCCTAACAGTGAAAATATATTACTTATTTTCCAAATTATTTTTCCTTCAGAATGAAATTTAAAACTTTGATGTTTCTAGGGGAAACTACATTCTCAGATGTTATTAAATTGCATATCAAAATCTTATATAAACCCTGACCCATCTTGAAATTGCATTTGAAACCTGCTGAATCTTCACATTTCACTGTGGCATGTAATTTTCATTATTTTGTCATTATAAATTTCAGCTGATTGCAAAGACGTTCTGGACTGTGATCCTGGAATATGATGTATTAAAAGCTTATCTGTACATTAAAAGGTTCCCAAGTAAGATGATTTCTTTAGTGAGCAGTCTAGAAGAAAATTTGGTATATTTCCATGAGTAATAGCCTCAAAATTAGCTTTGGATGTTAAAAGAGCATTCTCCTAGCTAGTTCATTGTTGCCATGACAGTGCTGGCAGTGTGAGTGTTGTAGTAACTCCTTGCAGTGATCTTATTTTAGACCCTAACGTTTGCAGTGCCTAACATCCCCTTCCCCGCCCCACAAGTAACTCTAGTGGAAAAGTACTGGTTTTATAACTGGATTCTGGCTTTGTGCTGAAAGACTGCACTATTGTGGATTTAAAAAAAAAAAAATAGTGTAGGAGTGTTGAGTATTTTTCCTGTGGATTATGAATGTTTGAAATGTCCCAAAATATGGTATTGCATTACATGTCACACAGCAAGTTGTTTACAGCTGAAAAGAAATGGGGCCTCAATTGTCTTTAGTAATCAAACACAGATTCTGTAATACATTGAGCTCTTATAAATTAATTTTTCCATATGTGTGTTTCCCATGCATACTTTAAAGTTTTGGGGTTCTTCAATTATTATGGAAATTGTCATTAGGACCATAAAGAATTGTTTAAATAGTGTAGAAAAATATTTTTCCCACATCCTTTCCATAGTTAAATATTTATTTGGTCAGATTGGACTATCTTAATCTTGATTTCTTAAATTGTGACCTGAGTTCAGTTATATAATGACTTTAAGACATTAGTCAACTTGAACTGGGTGCTTGAACTAACATAATTGCTGAGATATCTGTTGTAATTTAGATTTTAAAATACCACATTGATATTTTCTAATTGTGATCATATTGTAATTATGTTGTTAAGCACAAAACATTTTCAAACTCATAATACTAAGTACCATTTTATATACTTTTGCATATCATTTGTTATAGTCTTGGTATCTTATGACATGTGCACTAAAAATCTGGTATAGCTTGATGAAACAAAATGATTTAGACAACTTTGTCAGAGAAGATGTGAAATCTTGTCACTTCTTTCATTACTGACAACTACTAACAAATAATTACATTTGCTTTTTTCCCTAAAGACTGTAATAAAATCTTTGTTCACTTTCCTTAGATGCTGAAGATTTAAACAAATCTTGCATGATTGGGCCTGTGCTGGGTATTAGAGGATGGATGTCAGGCAACCTCTTGCCTTCCTTTTTCAGTTTAATGTGCAAAAATTATTTTCTAAACAAACATTTGACCCTAGGTTAAGTTGTTTTTTTTCTGTCCACCAAACAATGGGTATTTTAGTCTTGATTTGTTTTATTATTATTCCCTTTAGTACATTTTATTATTTCCTTAGTAAAATTATTCAGGATTCAGATGTCTGATTCCAATCTGCACTATTCTTTGTGGCTCCTTCTTTGATTTGAAAGTAGGTATATAGTAAAATGTGGAGAGTCAACCTGGAGATCAATATTAGTCATTTTAGTCCAACTATTTATATTAACTGCTTTTTATCCATTGGAATGAAACTAAATTATGGTTGGTTGTTTTTCCTTTCTTAAAATACTTAAAATACCCTAAAGCACCTTTATCTGACCTCCCTACCCATTTAAGGCTGAAATGAGCATGTATTTTTAAAGTTAGAATTCATTTTAAATCTTTCTTTTGTTTGACAGTTCTGGAACTGTGAGGGATATAAATAGAAGTAGAACACAACCACTACCTTAAGAATTTTGCAATGATTTAGAGGAAACATTTAAGAACAAATCAAGACTAAATTTTATGATAGTATGTTGACAGCAGTGTAACTGTTGGTGAGAGGGTATATAGACAATAATTTTACCTCTAGGAAATCATCTCAAAAAAATGATGTATCATGATAATAACTAATATTTATGATGTAAATGTATTATGTATTTAATAGCAGAAATAGGGGATTAATTAAATTATACATCTATATAAAGGACTTATAGTTACTGAAAATTATTTTAATATATAAGAAAATATAAAATTATTTAAGTGGGAGAGCAACTTTTAAAGTAATATGCCAAATACATATATATTGATTTTTTTATAGAGGGTTAGACAAGTCAGGAAACTTGCATGTCCCAAAATATTAAAGGTAGTTGTCTTTCAGGGGTGGAATTATTGGTGGTTTCAATTTTTCTTTTTATAATCATAATCATTAGTAAATGCCAGTTTTATTTGAGTGCTTACCATATGTCAGGCATCGTAAGCATTTTACATACAATATTTGCAAAATTTCAGGTGGGTTGTAGGTTTTGTGGGAAATACCTTCCCAAAATAAATATATAAATGTGAATGTACTCACTGTAAGATTAGGTTCTGATATATTTAATCAAGGAAATGGGAGCTTTTCTCAAAAAGTAGGTTTCTCATTGAGAAGACCCCTGAGTGCTGCTTTCCTTGGCCTCCAGGGTTCCTAAAAGGAGTGCAAGTGCTGGAGATACTGTCTGGGTCACAACAGATCCTGCAAAACTCAATTCTTGCTATGCTATACTTTTGCCTTTGTATATCTGGGATTTACATCTACATTCTGCAAGGATTTATTCAAACTGTGCACTTCCTTTGAAGGTCCATTATCCTGAAATGCTAATTTTAAACCTACAACAATTCTGTGAGGTGAGTTTTACATTTTATAGATGAGGAAACAGAAAGGAAACAGAAAGTAACTTAAGTAATGTATACTGGGATTCAGGCGGTATGTCTAACTCCAAAGTCTATATTCTTAACCACTAATCTGTTCGTCTCTAGTGTCATTTAAATTTTTTTTCCTTGCAATAAGCGTGTATTATTTTTATATTGAAAAACAAAAAAATCAAAGTGGAAAAATATATGTGGAATGTTATAGTCATTCAGAACAAGGAAAGATCAGAATGGGTTGGGATATAAAGAGACCTTAATGGAGCAAGTAAATTTTAATGTAATAATTAACTTCTTTTCAGCTTATCTGTATGTTTACACAAGTATTCACTGCTTCTGTCCTCAGCATGCCCCAACCAAACCTCCAGTGTCTGGCTAGAAGTAATTAATGCTCTGTTGTACTTTGCTGCAGACTAAGTTTTGGCCACAGTTTTGTTCCCTTTTTGCGGTTGCCTTTTATTTTCCTTTCGCCATCTGTTAGTGCATGTATGAACATGTAATTTTGAGTTTTGTCAGGACTGCTTCTCACTCAATGTTGGGCATTATAAATAAAACAATTCTAATTTGGTAGTTTCATGTGGTAATACCATTTAAAGATTGAGATGGCTAAAAACTTCTAAAAATTAATTGTATCTAAAACTCACTGGAAGAAAGTCAAACTAGGATCTTGAATCTTATCTGAATAATTAGCTTTATAGCATAAACTGGGGCTGATGTTCAGCCAGTATGCATTAGCACAACAATACTTGTTAAATACTGAAGAATTTTATACCAGTTAATATGTAGTAAGTCGAAATAGCAAAAAGCAATAAAATTAATGCATAGGGTGGGAGATTTATCTGAGAAATCACACATGCAGTTAGATCTCAGCTTGGTCTGATCACTGAAGCTTAGCGCTAGGAAATATGGTCAGATTTCCTCTTATTTACTTCAGAGATTGAAGATGTAGAGGCCATTGTGTGGGAGAAAAAGACAAGGCAGGTGAACAAAGGAGAACCTAATATGTTAATCTGCAAAAAAAAAAAAAAAAGTGCCCAGTTGTGCCCAGGGGAAAAGCAGGGCCCAGGCTCATGAGTGATTGGAGAAGCTGCCACAAGCCAGAGACAAAGTCTTTCAGGGTATGTATGGTTCCTTGAGGGGGTCTGGGAACTTTTCTTTGTTAACAACTGAATTAACAGTCTGTTGCTTTATAACAGATTTTGTGGTTTAAAAAATATACATTATCTCACAATTTTTTGTGTGTCAAGAATCTGGTTATAGCTTAGCTAGGACCTTTTCTTCAGGGTCTACCATGAGACAGTTAAGGTGTGGAAATAAGCTGTGGTCTCATCTGAAGACTCAGTTGGGGAAGGCATATGCTTCCAAGATCCATGGTTGTTGGCAGCATTCAGTTTCTGTAAGGGTATTGTCTCAAATTCTTGGTGCAACTGAGTGAAAGCTGCTCTGAATTCCTTGATTCTTTGCTTGCTTCATCAGAAAAAGCACCTGGGGGGTGATAGGGTGGGGTTAAGGGGAGTGGGGGGGGTGTGTGTGTGTAAAGAGAGAGAGAGAGAGAGAGAGAGAGAGAAACATGCATAATCGCAAGCATGCCTGCAAAAGAGTGCCAAGAAGACAGTCTTTTATTATAACCCAATCTCAGAAGAGTTATGCATCACTTTTGTCTTTGTTGATTAGAAGTCGCTAGGTCTAGTGCATACTCAAAAAGCACAGATTACACAATAGAGTGACTACCAGGAAGCAGGGATTATTGAGAGCCATTTTAAAAGTAGCCTATCATAACAACTGATCACCTGAAAAAAAGGGGTTAGACAAAGTGGACCTCCTTACATACTGTGAACAAAGTGTGATTTAAATTACATTCCCAGGAACACAGTTAAGGTCTAGAAGAGGTGCGGCAGATGTTAGTATGAGCCCAGGTTCTGTTTACTAAACACCCTCCCAACCAGTCTCCAGGTGAAGAAACCTCACATCAGCCTGGCCAGTGGATCCTCTTGCCCAGGCCCTGCTCCTCACTGTATGAAGTCCATCAAGACTCAGTTGGAGCAGCCGGCCCCCTGCCTCTAGCAAGTTCTGTATCCTTTCTTCCCCTGTTCCTTCTCTGTCCCCTATCATTTCTGTGAATATTAGGAAGTTCCCTACTTCTAATTTTTTGTACTAAAAGAAAATAGCATTTGTCTTAAATGGCATTAAGAAGTGGTAGACAGCTTTCTTTTCATCATTCAGTGATTAGCTAATGAGCTGTGAATCAAATCTCAACTGATTTGAGGGGCAAAGAAATTAAAAATAAAGCCTAAAACTTTTATGAGCATTCTCAAATGAATAATGAATTAGTGTAAACATTATCACAAACCAAATTTCTATTCAGATCTCCCAAACATTAATTGGTATGCTTTACTGTTAATCTGGATATTGAAAGGGAATAGATGAAATAATTTTTCAGTTTATAAGCCCCAGGTCCTTACGGATTTTGACTATTGCAGAACCAAAATAAAATGATTACATAACTCACAGCTATTTTTAAAAGAATTTTTCCACTGAATACAGTGTTATGTTTAGGCTAGGGCTTTTTGATTATAGGGAAAGCTCTTGATTTTAGTTAAATTATTTTTTAGATTTCAAAACCTCACCAAGTATCGGATTAAAATTAAAGTATCTTTCCTTATATATTTTAAATCTAGGGGAGGTGTGTGTGTGTGATATCCCAAAGCTAACAATGGCCATTTCTGGACAGGGGGTGATCTTTTCTACATTTCTCAAAAATTTCTATAATGGATAATTCTATTTCTTCTTTTTTTTTTCTTTTTTTTTTTTTATTTATATGTACAAGCTGGGGTACAGGCCAGAGGTGTGGGGCGGCGAGAGGGTTCACCAGAGACAGAGTGGGGAGCAGAACAGGCAGATCAGAAGTACACTGCTGAGGGGAGCAGCGGGTGAGGCAGGAGAGGTCTGCCGCACCATGTGGGATTCTCCCCGCTGGGCGTCGAACTCGCGTCACACTCGCGTCACCGCTGCGGACAGCTCCATAGCGTAGCGCTCAACCGCTGCGCCTCCAGGGAGGCCTCTATTTCTTCTTAAAACAAACTCAGCATAACACTTTCCATTCATAGCAAAATGACATTTAGAACTTCAGGATACTCTTTGAAATAAGTATGGTATGTGCTAATTTTTAAAAAATGTAATTCTTTAACTTCCTTTAAAAACACCTTCTACCCCCCATCCCAAGACTTTTGACTGTTGACAGAGCATTTTTTTTCTAGTGGATTTTACATTTGTGGTTTTTTGTCTCTACATTGTCTGAACATTTGCTCTAAATTGTCAGCTTGTTGTAGCTTCTATTAGCACTAGATGGCACTCTTGCTCAACTGAAATCAAGTTTCTCAAACATTTTGGTACCATGGGGCTTTGGAAAGGACTTGGTGTGCCAACTTAAGGGTATTTTTCTTCTCCATTTTGCTTAAACAGAGGGAGTTTGAGTAGAAAGAGAAAGTTTCCAAGTTTAAATAACTGAACTTACTTAAATGGTTCTGTTTTTTGTTGATGACATGGTATCAGCATTCCGCATATATTTACTTACCTACTATTTTTAGGTACTGTTCTAGATACTATATATATTAGTGAGCAAAAGAAATACAAGTCATAGAACTTATATTCTAGTGCTTGGATTTTTTTTTTTCCATGCTCCATTCTAAGCTCCATATATGCATTCACCTATTAACTCATCCATTTAGTAAGAAGTTGTTGAGGCACAGAGAAGTTATCTAACTTGCCCCTGTTCACCGAGCTGGTATAGATGGTAGAACTGGGATTCAAACTCAAACATTTGGTCTCCAGAGTTCTATTAATATCAACACTTCACTGCCTCTCAAAATGAGAGAATATTTTATTCTTGATTCTATTTGAATGCAAATAACAGAAACATACTAGTTATTTTTAAATGTTCCCAAATCTCTTCAATTTAATGATATTGCCATTTTTCTTGGAAAAAATGCTAAATAAAATACTTTTTTAATGATTCTGTAATCAGTTATATTTTCTTAGCTTTCTTTTAAAAAGAAAATGTAGATGAAGTCACAAACATAACTGGCCTTCTTTGTGTGTATTTGAAATAGTCTTCTTTACTATAAACTCTGTATTCATTTTGTAATTACTTGGATTTGTTGTATTGATCTGAGCTTTAAACAAACTCAACACTTTCCATTCATAGCAAAATGGCATTTAGAACTTCAGGATACTCTTTGAAATAAGTATGGTATGTGCTAATTTTTTTAAATGTAATTCTTTAGCTTCCTTTAAAAATACCTCCCCCTCCATCCATTTGATGTATTTGATGTATAGTGAAGCACTGAGTATTAAGTATCAAACAAGATTATGTTACTTGCCTGCTTGCTCTATTCTGTCCTTTTACATTTGAGTAGAGCTCTGTTTATATATATAAAAAAGATTAATTTTAACAACACACTATGAAACGAAAAAATGATACAGTACCTTTTATTAGTTCTTAGTAATTGAGGGATGAGTTTCATGATTTGGGGAGAGAGGGTAAATTTACTTTCCTCTAAAAAAAGTTGAATGTGACTTAGGTTAATTTACAATTCTACTTGTATTTCTTAAGGACCAGATTCATATTCAGTAACATACTTGCAAGTTACTGTGTGTAGAGGGAAAATCAGCCACCATAGTATAAAAATATTGATGACTAGTTCACTCACAGGTAATGATAAATAAAACTTGCTTTCAGAGAAACCAAAATAAGTAGTTCTTAACACCTCGATAGGCCCTAAATCTTTTTTGCTTCAGAACTGTTTTAGATTACAAAACTGTGTTTTTGATATGCTAATAAGTAGTTAACTGTCCTTTAATTAAATGAAATAATTAGTAAAAGAGAATCACTTTTGCTCACCAAGGAATAGAAAGAAGTTCTCAGAGCATACATTTGGCAGATGCTACAATTCAAGAGTTTTTAAGTTGAGGATATAGTTTTCCAGAAGTCTGTGTGCCCCTTCAATTGCAGGCAAAGTTGTGTAGATTGTAAGCCCAAGAGATTAAAATCACGGCTAAAATTAGTATGATTTACATGTTTAGCTTATTTTTCTTAAATGTTAAAGAAAGTATAAGTGATTGAGATTTGGGACTTTTAAATCAACAAAGGTAAAATTTTGTTGATTAAATGTTAGCTTATCCTTCTTGGTCTGCTGATAGCCCTGAGGTGTGTCTGGGGATGTTGGTGCTTGAATTTCTTAGGATGCTTGTCATAAACTGGCAGGCCCATACTGGGTAGTTTCCAGGTTAAAGAGTTCAAGTCTTGCTTCAAAAATGTTAAGACACAGGGAGTCCAGCTGAGCACAGCAGCACTCCAGCCCTCATGTAGCACAAGCAAGAAATACATACTTGCAATCCACTGAGATTTGGAGGATGTGCTTTTCCTCAGCAAAAGCTGAGTAATACAGAACTTATCTTGGTTCTGCTGAGCTGTTTACCCTTGCACAAGTTATTTATCTGTACCTCATCTTGCTGGCATAATGGCACCTTGATCTCTTTAAGGTACTTAGCACAGTACAGAGTACTTAGTATTGCATAAAAACCTTAAATCTATCCCGGTATAACCTCAATTGTCTGAAATTGCTTTTCTTACTTTCTAGCTCATTTCCATCCCTAATTTTTTTCTTAGTCTTAACCTGCATTGTTATTTATTTACTTATTGATTCTGTGTGTCTTATTGATTCCAAGCTCTATGAAGATTGAAAACCTTTTCTTAGTCATTTCTGGGCTCTCTAGTACAGTACTGGCACACACAAGCAGATGTCCAATAAGTATTTGTTGAATGAATGAATAAATGTTAGCAATTATTTTTACTTAGCAATTTCTGTCCACCCTTCCTCCTATCTGCCTAGACCAGCTGCACCTTCTTTTTAAATAAGATGGGTAGACCAGAGGGAAAGTCTTCCATTTATTGGGGTAGCTGAAATCATAGTTTCAAAAGGATTATTAAACTCTTAAAGGCCCTCTCTAGGTGTGGCTTGTAGATCAGCACCATCCATAACACCTAAGAAGTTGTTAAATGCAGAATCTCGGGCCTTAACCCAGTCTGCTGCATCAGAACCCAAGGACTTCCAGGGCTCAAGTATCTGAAAGATAGTTTGTGTCGTACATGCCCTAATGCCTTAGTCTTTTGTTATTGGAGAGGTCCAGTTGGAAGGAACCTATAGCTGGCCTTTGAAAGTGCAGGTGCCCCATTGCCTGGATCTCAGGGAGGTGATGACTTTTGGTATCTTCTTTTTAACACTTGAAAGCATTTAGTTCAATATGAATATATTACCTGTATTAAAAAGTAAATGAAGTGGGACATTGGTTGAAAAAGAAAATCACATGGACTCCTGTGTGAAAATGAAGGGTATAATGGAAGCATGAAGACCAGTTAAAAACTATTGCAGTGTTTCTGCAAAAATTGATGGTTAGACTAGCATGATAGTAATAAAGATATAGTTTCAGCTAGTTGTTCATTTAAGTATTTCATTGCTGTGTTGTTTGAGTTGCATAAACTCATTATTTCTGAGTTTGTGGGAATTAAGTTTTCTGGGTCTCAGGTATTTGAAAGTGTCTTTATTTTGCCCTCTGATTTCATTTCTAAATCACTAGAATTCTAGGTCAAAAATCATTTGCTCTCAGAACTGTGAAGACATTCTATTTTATCATATCTAGTATTTATATTGAGAAATCTTGAGTCTTATAATATCTAGTGTTTATATTGAGAAGTCTTGCATGAGTCTGAGTCTCATTCTTTTATAAAACCAGTTTTTTATGTTTTATTTTACCTCTCTCTAGAATCCTTAAGTTTCTTTTTTCTCCAACTTCTATAAAACAAACTTATTCAGCAATTCGAAGAATAATACTAGTTCCAAAACAGCAAATGCCAGTAACCTAGATTCACATATTGATGTTTTGCCACAGTGACTTTTTCTGCTTTTTTTCTTGCCTTTTGCTGAGCCTCTTGAAACACTTCACTCCTAAATGCTTTTATCTGTATCAGAGAGAACTAGGTTATCCCGGGAGCTTAAAATATTTTTATTTATCCTGAGAATTTTGAAATTTTATTAATATATATCAGAGTATATATCTCTCCTTACCTTTTATTATTAATCCTGGGCCCTTTCAATATAAAGATTCGAGTTTCAAGTTATTGTTCTATGATTTCTTTTTCTCTATTATGTGTTTGAGCTTTCTAACTTAGGATAAGTGTTAGACCTCCATCTTCTATATGTCTTTTCTTTGTCTTTTTACTCGACTTCTGAGAGAGTTCCCTGAACTTATCCTTCAAATTACAAATTTACTCAACTTGGTTCTGTTATTTAGTCCTCCTATTGACATTTTTATTCAGAATCATGCTTCCAATTTTCAATAACAACTTCTTACTCTCTGATTGTTCCTTTCTCAGAACAACCAATTCTTGTATTGTGAGTATTCTCTGTAATCTCTCTGAGGATGTCGATATAATTTTAAATTAGTTTCTTTTCCTCCCTGTTCAATCAACCAGGATCCTGGTAGGAAATGGATGGCACACTCAGCTGGTATGCCTGAGCAAGTTTAATGATCTTCTATTCATCAGAAAAGCAACTAAATTAAGTGATAGTAGAGGGCTTAACATTTTTTTAAATAAACCTATCTAGAGAAGATTAATTGATTTTACTAATATTGCACCAGAATAACCATGTGCAAAGAGGAAGTAAGGGGATGGTGTTAGCTTTTTATAATTTCTTCTAGATTTGAAAGTTTCTTTTATGTTCTGGCATCTCTTTGCTACTTCATATATTATTTATGTCTTCTGTACTGCAAGTCTTCATTGATGCATGACCTCAGCAAATCATTTTTTCTCTGTGGATTCTCTAAAACTTAAGTTTAACGTTATTGTTATTGGAATGTGTTCCTTTTTGGGGTAGTCATCTTTTTTTTTTTAAAAATCTTTTAAAAATAGTGTTCATTTATATGTGTTGAATATTCAACTGGCTTAGGAGTTTACATCAGTGTAAGTGTCTTCATGGAACCCTTGCATCCTCCCCTCCACTTTGGTGCTTTTAATATTTATTCATTAGACTTATCCAACTTAGAGTTGTATGATGTTCTTAATTTTATCTCATAAGGTTTTTGGTCTGTTTTTCATAGATTCTGATTGTTCTATAGGAGGTTTCCTAAAGGTAAGCATCTAACTAACTCCATCCTCTTCCTGGAAGTCCCCTTAGCTTTTATTTTTTCTAAAATTAAATATTTGTTATAGTTCCTAGGTTTCCACTCTGCTACTCGGTTATTTAAGCACTCTTGGCATCATTTTTCACTATTGCCTCCTTTCAGAGTCTCCTCCGAGATGACTTCCTTTTCTTCATATCACACAGTCCTAAAAATATCAGTGGAAGAATATTAAGTTGGCTTCTTTGATTTCATATTACTTTTATGAAATGTAAATGCCATCATCTTAGTGCTGTAATACATGTCCAGATGTTAGTTACTCAGATTGGTCAAATTTTCCTAAGAGAAATTGAGTAGACCCACATACGATTCCTGTCTACTTTCTTTCTTGTTATATTTCAGAGGGATTCACATGCCCCCCTTTATCTCGCTACAGTGGGGAAAAACCCTTACTCAAGTCTGTGCTTCCTAAGTAGACTGGTGCCTGTTTTTCCTGCTATTAGGAAGCTCTAGCAAAGCTCTTTCTTTAGACAAAAGAGATAATGATAAAAAATTGTAGCTTTATTTGGTTTTTAAAATTTAAATTTTGGATATTATTATTATTATTATTATTATTATTATTATTATTATTATTATTATTATTGCTATTAAGCCAAAAATCAAGATACAAGATCTCACAAAGGGTTGTTATTACCTGCCTGTATGAACATTATCTGGAGTCGATTAATTTGAATGTAAAGCTAGGATTTTTAAGATGTTATATTAGTTTCATAATTTTACTTTTTAGACATGTCTCTTGAAATTTAAGGGGTCATTTCATTTTCAGTTACTTCAGGCTTTTAAATTAGACCAAAAGGATTTCTTATCTTTGTTAAAAAAAAAAACAAAAAAACTTTCAGTGTGTTGGTTTTAAATTATAATTATGATAGTATTTTGTATTGCAATACAACAAAGGCATTATTATATTTTTTAATCATTTTTTAAAATTTTATATTTTTTGTCTTTAACAAATGGTCAGTGTTTTATGACAGAATATTTCTCTCTCTCTCTCCACAACTGTCTGAAAGACAAATGTATGATCTAGAGCCGTTCACAGCCCCCACACACATGTATTTTGTTCCTTGACTTTTAGCCTTGGCCCTCTTGGGTCCAATAATCTTGTTTCTTTTTTCTGGCTTTTTTTTTTTTTTTAATCCTGTAGTCCTCCCATTTTGACTGCGAACTATTCAGAAAGAAGGATTACTCTGCTTCAGAGTTTCCTCCCCATGTCTCTATGTCCAAATAGAAGGGAAAGTGTGAGAGGGACAATTAATTTTTGAGATTTAATGAGATTATATTTTAGTGATTTAAAGCACAGTGAATTATTTCCTTTAAATTGAATAATCAAAAGAAACAGAGCTCTAAAAATTGATTAAGTGGAAATGGGAAAAGGGAAACTAAACATTCACTTTTATAAAGCTGAGAAGCATCATCATAAAAGCATTCAGGGAAAACTATTTTTCATAAACCTATGAGAACACCAATAATTATGCCTATCACTAATAGGCAAATATGCCTATAGTTACATAAAATATAAACTAAAAAAGTTAATAGATATGAAACTGAGAAATAAAAGTGAGAGTTTAAAAGAATCAAACTATTTAATGGGAGTAAAGAAAAAAATTGAAAGTAAGTGTAAAGCTTTAAGTGTGGAGGATCAGGAGTTGGTCAAAAAGGAGAATAGATGATATAAGTATTAGGGTAAATTACCCAGTTTTTTATATCTTATTCATATAGCAGTATTTCTTCTGCAACAGGTAGTTTATATGTCTCACTTTATAAAAAATTAAGAGCTCACAGTGCTATTTTTGATAACTTTCCTTAAATTATCACAGTATACTTGATAACCTGAAGGTTTTCAGGCTGATATATGGGTATAGAAAGTGTAGAAAAGAGGACAGTTTATTGTTGTTTTGCCACTGTTCATATGTAGTGATCTCTGAGTTACTAGTTTTATCACCACACAGGTTTTGTTTTTTTTTTTAATGCATTATGTTTGTTTATTTTAAAGGATCCTGTATATTGGCCCCTTTGTCCCAGATAAACTTTATTATTTTTTTTAAATATATATTTTTATTGTTATTTATGTCTTTTACATTTTGTATTCCCTTTGGGTAGCCCACCACCAATTCACCCGTGATCCATCTCCATGGTTCCTTGTGTTCTTTTCTATTCCATTTTGTGTGCTTTTCCTTCCCTCCCTCCGCCTCCTCCCCCCCCC